>WAAG01006092.1:9652-21276 GCA_013390105.1 Tichodroma muraria
TTTTTTTTTTTTTACACCATATCTGTTACCTCTTTTACATTGCTAAATACACATCTTCACATCCTAGTTCTTTTTCTTTGGCTTCAGCTGCCATATTATTTAATTATTTCCCTGCTTAACTGAAAAAAAGCATTCCAAATATTCCTGTTGCTTTTGCTTTGGCATTAATTATGCCCTGTTTTCATCTTTAATTTGGATTCTGGCTGTACATTTGCAAAGATGATTTACTGGGAATGCATGCAGCATCATTTGTCAGCAGCTGCTCTCCAAAATTGCCTCCTGAAGAAGCTCCTGTGCCAGACAAAAAGTCTGCAAAGTTCAAAGGGGCTGCACAGAACTTCCAAGACTTTCTCCTAATTAAAGCTTTGATATTTGTATTAAGTATTTGAAATAGGAGGTGAATTTATTCAGCCTCAATATTATTTTCCTGTGCATTTTGTCAGTCTGCAAAGATATCTCCTAGCTGCTTCTGGATATTTCTCCTGTATTTCTATAAATCTCTTGATTACAGTTATAAAATACAGATTAGCTCTCAATTTTCTTGAAGACAGTGTTAAGACTTAGCCTATAACACTTTTCCCAATACATTTGAAAAAGACAGAAGTGAGGATTTCAGAGACATAAAGCATACTAATGTCTGTGTTATGTGATACTTCACAGGCATTTTTCCCAAAATAAAAATGATTAATTTAATCAAACCTTGGATTTTGAATCTCCAGTCTCTGATAGATGGATGTTCCCCTGATATAAAATGACATTATTCCAGTGCCATCGAAACAGGAAAAGCAAAAGGCTTTCTATCTCCTAGTTTTGGTTGTACTTGACCCATTTTGTTTTAAATAACTACTTTTGAGAGCTAAAATAATCATAAATTCACTCTGATTTTCAGTTAATTTTTCTGATGCATTAGAAACTTACTTTTTTTTGCCAATCTCACAGGTTACACATATGGGCCAGAGGAAGGGGAGTCTCCATGGCACAAACTACCCCAGTGATCTTAAATACAAATATTTTGAGGCAATTCCAGAACAGTATGTTGATCTCCCAAAGGTGGTTTACAACCATACTTTTGTTTACAGATTATTCTTTTGAAATAGCTAAATATTTTTTTCTGGTACTGAAAATGGAAGATGTTATATTTATCACTTAAGAGATGCTGAATATAAAATCGCAATCTGCATTATTCAGCTTTATGTGAGGTCTTCCAGCACCAAAAATTCACTTTAACCTGAAAAATATCTGTGGAAGGCTCCATTTGTATCAGGAATTAAATAGAGAATGAGGAAGGAACATGACCACTCGAAAATAATTTGTGTCTCTCCCTCAGCCTCTACTTAGTCTTTTCCTAAGAAATAATTAGCTATTGTGAAAAATGTTCAGAAGAAGTTCTGCACACTGAAAGAAAAAGGAAAAAAAAAAAATCACACATTTTTATTCTTGCAGCTGACAAGGAAGAAATTACTGTGAACCAGTATGTTTTGCAGATTTGGAAATATCTTGTGCAAGGGTAATGGTGCCAGTGATGCTGCTGATCCTTTTGGGAGCAGTGACCTTTGTAAAGGGCAGCAGCACCCAAAACCACTAATTTAGAAAGACAGAGGAGGGATGCATAGAGTCCATAAGCACCCGGAACCAGTTGTTTAGAAAGTAGTCCATAAATTCCAAAACCCAGCTCAGGAGCACTGGCAGCTCTCTGGCAGGCAAAGTCGCCAGGAGCTGTGCCCCTCCACTACAGAGCATATATATTTTTTTATATATTTATATACTTATTTTTTTCCCAGTCCACCAGAATTTGTGCTTGTGCTCTGCGAATCCATCAGCCAGCTCTGAAGGCATAACAATAGCTGGTCAAGGACAGAGCACACAATGTCTTTTCACAAGGGGCAAAGGCAATCAAGAGATTTCACACATATTTGTGCTGCCTGAGAAACATCCTTAATGTGTGGGGACACAGACAAGGGTAAGAGCAAGAAAGATAAATTATCTTGCTCCTAGCTACAGTCAGCCTGTGGATAGAAGCAGATTGACACAGTTGAGTACAAGCACCACGAGCCAGAGACTGTAAATACCTGTTAGAGTGCAAGCTGAGCTGAGCAAGGAAAAATGTCTGTCTCCTTCTTCCTAACCCTTCTGCTTGTCTTAATCTGTCTCTCCTGGTAATTTTATCATCCTTCTCAGAGAGCAGAGAGGGGATGGAAAGGGTAAGTGGCATTTCTAACCCCAACACTGGATATTAAGGGTGAGGTATTTAAATCTGCAAGATAGATTTAAGAGTCATCAACCTTCGAAGACAAGCTCTTAGATTAGCAGGTCTAAAAAGTCTTCGGGAATTACAGTTAAAGCAACCCATACAAAGCCTCCCAGTAATCCCATTTTTGCACATTTGCAGAAATGGATTGAGGAGGCTGAGAAACACTCAGCCCTCAGAAACCCTCTAGCTTAAATGGCTACTGCTGCAGACTTTGGCTAATTGCACTGCCAGGTGTGGATCCTACAGAAAGATTTAGGCCTGAAAAGAAAAACACGAGAAAATTATGAAAATTTCTTTGAAATATTCCTATTTGCCCTCCTCCTAAGTCCTTCTGTTTCTGCATATGTTGTGAAACTGCTTTTGCTTGGTGATGGCTGAGGCTTGTACAGAGAATGTGACACACTGGGACAACATCTCACTTGCTGGATTCATGTCTGGCACTGCACCATCACTCCTGAACAGATTGAGATAGCAGGGATTGACCAGATACAGCCAAGAAAATAAGGGACAGCCTCTAGGTTTCCTGGTGTCCTTAGCACTCGAGTGTAGCATAAGCCTGTATTTTGGACCTGCCCTAGGACGGAGCTCACCTTGCTGCTTTCACAGGATGGTCCCTGCAGATCACCCCTTTGTGGAGCACAGGGAGCTTTGGGATTGCCTTGAGGAAATCCAGAGCCAGCAAGAGGTCACCAAGAAGCCGATAGTGCTGCTGTGCCCAGGACCTGGCTTTCCTCATCATTCAAACTATGGAATGGGATTCTCTTTTACTGCATTCCAAAGCGCGCAGGCAGGTTTCCCTTCATGGAAATGAGGCCAAGCAGCAGAGAGCAGCTGAGAGTCTAAACCCTGTCCTGTCATTTGCAGAGCACAAGTAGGGCATGGCAGCCTGGAAATATTTCCATTAATTGGTTAATTGGAGGTATGCTCAGCTATGGCTCTACCTAACCTACTGAGGGCCTGTGGCTGGGAACATCCTGGAGAATCGTCCAATGGAGCCCGCGCTCCACAAGCAGACGTGGGCCACAGCTCACTGCAAGCATGTCCAATGGACAGGAAAAGTGGGAGTCTTGCTGGTCACTTTGTCTGCTGACATTCCTGCACTGGAAAAGCCGTGGGAGAGCTCTTTGTACTGAGGAACTGATATCCTGAAATCCACCGGCAGCACACTGACCGTCTGGACACGTGGCCATATGGCAGGCCATACGTGCCAGGTGAAGCTCCCAGGAAAGGAGTTTCCACCTTCAGAACATGACTGCTAATCACTGTCCTCCAGATTGCAATAGGCAAGACTCAGAGCACCTCATCAGACTCGGAGAGGTTTATAAAAGAACTAACATGTTCAGTATGTAGGAAATTCAGTACAATATTGAAATATGAATAAAATAGAATACATTTGAATAATATTATCAATGTATCTTGAAATGCAGCAGTAATACAGCTTGATGGTTTCCAATTGAATATTGTTTTGTTTCACTTCAACGTCTGAATTTTGTTTTCTTACTTTGATTTGGAACTCATTTCAAGTACAAAGAATTTACCACAAAACAGGAAAAAAAAGAGTTGCCCATCGGTCAAAAGCAAACACTTTGCATTTAACATGGAAACACAGCTCCTCACAACAGTGTGAATCCCTGATCAGAACAAAATTTTCTTTCTTTTTTTTTTTTTTAATCAAATATTAGTGATTACTGTCAGGATCAGTGCAAACACCAGCTCCATGAGCTCTGGAGGAGCCCACTGAGCTCAGGATCTAAGCAGCCATGCTAATAACCCTAAATTAGGCTAGAGTTTTCTGAATATTAAGATTGTTGAATATTAAACAAGAAACTTGTAAATTCCAACACAGCTGATCATCTTCTGGACAAGCCAGTGAATAAAATCTTCCCTGAAGTGTTCAAATTCATGTACTGTTGAATCGTATTTTTCATCTCTGATTGAAGAGCAGAATGACTCTGTGTTTTCTTAGTTTTTATCTCCATGGAGAGCTAAAGACAGCTACTGTCATCTTGTATGCCAGGTCTGTCACTCTTGGGACATCTTGCAGTGGGAGCCTAAGAGTATTCAATTTTTAAGTAAAGTCTTCTCAAATGCAAGATACAAGCTGTGAAAAAAAATTCTTACCAAAAGAGGAAATAAGAATTTAATTGCTCAAGTTGCAAGTCAGAGGAAAAGACACACTTCTCTGCTGTTTAATTTTCAGAGTGAAGGAAAACAGAAGAAAAGTCACAACCAAATGCGACATTTCATCATTAAAACCACAATTAAATCAAAACATCAGAAATAATGTCTGCTTGCTGTAATTAAAACTCAAGGCACAGGAGTGAGTGCCTTCGAGGCAGCTCTCATTGCCTGCTAGAACCCATATGTTTGCTTAGGTACCAGGTTGAGAGCTGCTTTAGAAATGCTGACAGACATATTCAGTTGATACATTAGTGGACTAAGTGTAAACCATCAACAGAAACATTTTACTTGTGAAAACAGATAAGTTAATGACATTTTTTGTTAATATATATATATACACACTTTTCATTATTACAGTGAAGAGTGGCCTGGAGCCGAGGCCCATAAATAAGATAAAAGGGAAGCTGTGCTGTACCTGAGAACTCACCCCACCATCCTCTTCTTTTGTTGCTCTCTCTAAGGGCCCAAGCCTTCACCTTAAAGCTTTGAGTGAACAATTGCATCAACTTGGGTATACCTGCCCAACAGCAGGAACCCTCAGGAATTTCCCCAGTCACCAAGGTCATGCCTCAGCCCAGCTGGAGAAAGTTCCTCAAATTTTTGTTTAAGTGATGTCCCAAAATACCTGCACATTACCCAAACTGACACAGAACGAGCTTGGTGGGTGAGCCCATAAGCAAAAGTATTGGACCAGTGAGAACTTAATTTTTTTGTGCTGGAGGAAGTGTGTCAAAACCCACGCCTTTTCTATTAAAAATTAATTGTCTCACGCAGTATATGACACTAAAACTTAAATTTTCAGCTCACTCTTTTAAGGTGCTGAACTGTATGGCTTTAATCCCCAGAGGCATTAGTGCAGGTACTTAGAGTTTATACGTGTGTAGCCTTATTGATGTAAGTACTTGGTTAAAAGGGGCCAGATTACAAAGCTTCTTTGAGGATCTAGCCCTGAGCAGTGAAAAGAAACAGTTTAGGCCATAGACATCAGAGTGGGCTAGAGCCCACATGTGTTATTTGCATTTGGAATGAAAGCATTTTAAGAAATTAATCACTTTTGAAAAGCATTGTGCAGAGACGATCCCCAGTCATTTTGAGGAACTAAGTCCTCTTAAATTCTAATTCTTACCCTTCTGCTTATTCACAAAATAGCTTTAAGGAATATCTTGCCTTGCCTCAGCTTTTCCACCCTTACAATACATACCTCAAAGGGCTATTGTGCCTGTCATTAAATAATGCTGGTAAAGCACTCTGAATATTTGCACTGGTATATATATTCCACGAGAAATTATTACTGTAGCATTAGTACCATATGAAGTTTGATATAAATCCATGAACTATATCATTGGTTACAATTCCTTAAACACTATCTCTGGCATAAAGATATTAAGTGAAAGAAGTAGTTGACTACTTTAGAACATGGTTCTCTAAAACCTTTATTCTTACAGCTATATTATATTCAAATGTCAGAATATATCCAAACCTCCATTTTTATTTTAAGCTTGGCTGATTTACTGATGGCTGTGCTTAATTTTTAAAATATTTTCCCCTTTAGAAATTAGTCTTCTGTCAACCTCTCTAATGTACACAATCTGGAGTCACAACATTCATCTTAAGCAGCTTAGCATTAATGTTTAATTCTGCAGTCCTTACCCTGGCTGTGCAGAACAGTTTGATAGTTTGTCTTTTGCAATCAGTACTTAACATAGATTGCTGTATTCTCCACTGTACTGATGGTAAGTTGCTGTTCTCTCGCACTCTGTTTTTCCTGGTTTTCCCCCCTTAATTTCTACCTGGTTTAAGACACTTGATTTTTCGTTAATAGGTAATTTTGAGAGCCAGCAATTGAAATGCTGAAGGGCACAGGATCTCTGGCCCCTCTTTGAATGCTGGAGTTCTGGAGATACTTTTCAATCAGATGGTCTGGGCACCTGTGGGCATGACTTGCTTATTTGCTTCTGTGGGTCATGGAATGGTTTGGGTTAGGAGAGACCTTAAAACCATTTCCAACCCCCTGCCATGGGCAGGGACACCTTGCACCAGACCAGGTTGCTCCAAACCCCATCCAATCTGGGCTTGGACTGTCCCTCGATCACCAAGGGTGCTAGCCACACCAGCCCTTAGTGTTGTGAATAGCTCCTGTCCCAGAGAGCAGACCCTCACACAAGGACTGTTCTTGTTTCAACAAGCAGAAACAGTGCATTAAGCCTCTCTTGCACTTCATGTAGGACAGAATAAACCATGGTGTGCCTTTTGCACTGATACAGAGCCCCAGGGGAATTTCAGCTGGCTTGAGTGGCCTGGTTTTCTTCATTCTTCATTTTTCTGCCTACAAATGTACATGTTAAACACCTACACTTCTTATGCACCCCGGGGTTTGCTATCTGCTAGAATCCACACTCAAGCACCACACTTTTCACACGAGAGATTTAAGGCTGCTGCTCTGAAGCACTTGGAGATTGGGTAGGTAAGTGTATGCTTAATATTAGTCCATGCTTATCTTCTATTGAACCTAATAGGACTCGGTACTTGTTTAATGTTAATTATACCCTTATGTGGTTTATGGATTGGGGCCTGGATTACTTATTTGATTACAATTGGGCCTGTGATTGCATGTTCACTGAGCTGAGACCATTCAGCAATGAGCCTGAGTGCTCCTCTACTCCCCACCTGCCCTCCTTTGGAGTTACAGAAGTCACTCCACTGGCAGTGCTGAGAGGTTTCTCTTAGCCTTGTGGGAATGATGGATTAAAAAATAAAAGTGCCATTACTCCTTTTCTCAGTGCCTTGTGACAGTGAACAGATAGAGCTGTCTCAATGAGAGGGTGAGCAAACCATCCCCAAAACACAAACCTTTTACATCTTTGGTACATGAATATACACAGTCATTACTCCCATCCAGAGAAGCTGTAAACAACATGAACTCTTCTAACCTCAGTCAAAACTGTCAAACTGAAAACCACAGAGCAAATGCTCTGGGGAAAAGGAAGAGGTAGAGCAACCTTTAGCAGAGCCACAAAATCTCACACCTTCCGCTGTGAAAAGCAAAAAACTCAAGGGAAGAAACTCCTGTCCTGCTAAACACTAGCGTGCTTAGAGCCTAGTGTGACTGCAGCAATTGAACAGTGCCCTTGCAGAGTCAAAACCCACTGTCAGCTGGAAACAATATTAATTACAGTGGTACAAAATGATGCGCTTAAAATTCATTTTGTCCAGGGTAATGCTTACAAAGTTTTTCAAATGGTTAGTTTCCTCATACAAAGTGTCTTCTCTAGACAACACATGAAGAAAAAGCTGATATCTTCATCAGAATGGTCTTGTGGTTAAGGTAACAGATTGGGAGTCATTCCCAATGTCTGTGTCCTTTTTGTGTCTTATCTTTGAGAGACAGATTGTGAACCAGTTACTCTCATTGATGAGTAGCACTTGCACTAGTTGCCCCATACAAAATAACGATACAGCTCATGCAGGCACTCATCCATCACTGCAAAAAAGACATTCTCAGTGTAACCTTTAGGTTGAAAGAGATGTTCAGGGAAGTCACTATCTCCTCCTGCATTTAGCACAAAGGTCTCCGTGCAGCTGGCATGTCAAAGCATCTGCAATATAAGTAAAGGCAGCCTCAACAGTAGCCAGAAAATATCTTTCTAGAATATTTAAGTAAAGACTATTACAGGCAAAATATTAAAATATTTCCCACTGTAAAATCATTGTCATCCACATCCCTACGTCTCAATGGTCTTAGAGGTCTTTTTCCAACCTAAACTGTTCTATGATTTTGTTTGGGGCCTCAAAGACAAATTTGAGGCTAAAGTATAAAAGAAAAGGAATAGTTAAATACTGATTCACACACAAAAGCTTAGTGGTTTTTTTGTTGTTTTTTTTTTTCCCCCCCATAAATGGCAATCATTCAAACTATCAGTCATCTGGAGAGGAAGAATCAGCAGGCAATCTAATTCAAGGAATTAGATTGTAATGCCTGATGTAGATCTACCAGTTAATTTAAATAATGAGTCACCTGGTAGGCAATCAAATCTAGGTCAGGACATTTAGCAGGCTGAAAATAATGAGTCTAACAGCAACAGAGCTAACAAAACAATCCAGATAATAATGACAGCACAGAATGACAGTCCTAACGTAATCAGACAGTGTGCACAAACTGTAAATAGACAGAGTAAAGAGAATGAACTTGTGTAGGGAGGCAAAACATATTCTCCAATGAAACTATTATAGAAGAATTATGTTTGGTTAAAAGGAAGCATAGTGACAATCACAGTGAGGACATGCAATATTTATGTGCTCTGACTGCATCTACGATATCAGTGAAAGCCTTCTTTCCCAGATTTTTCATTTGTTCTGCTTTGTATGAAAAGCAAACACTGTAAACTTTGATTGTTGTTGGATTTAGGAAGTGAGGCAGAAACCCCTCCCCATTTTCCTACTGTCTTTTCCTGACTTTTCCTTGAAATAATTTTGATCTTGATTTTAGAAATTGCTTCTCAGTTCAAGAAAATAAGACTAGGGGAGAAAGGAAGTAAATGTTCAAAAGCAGCTCCCCCTGCAGTCCCCTCTGCCCCAGTGTCCCCATGCATCAGGATATTGGAGACACAATATCAGAGTGACCAAAGAGCAGCCACAGGTAGTGGGGACAGGGAATTTCATACCAGCATCTTCCACAAGCCCCTCACCTAACGGATGTCGTGGAGCCCTGCACCTCGTGCTTCCAGAGCAGCCCAGGGGCTGTCACCACGCACAGGCACTTCTGCTCCTGAAAAGCAGGAGCAGGAGATTTGTTTGAGTGGCAAACACTAGATGTCAGCAGCTCTCCAAAGGGTGCTGCCCGTTCAAGAAGAGCTACGAGCTTATCCATCTGCTCCTCTCTGGATGCACAGTTCCCAGATTATGGGACTTTTACCTCCACAGTGTCCTGACTGTGTCCAGCTGCCACAAAACATTTTCTTGTGTTTGATTTCAGCCTTGTTTGTTCATACAAGCAGAGGGTAATGTGTTCTGTTGGTGTGTCAGGAAGTTGGGGTCTGAAAATTCTCTTTTGTACATCCCACAGTGCAAAGCACGCCACTGACTCTGCCAGGGAGGTCAGACCCTCTTTCCCCAGTGCCATGCTCCAGAAATTTTAGAATTATAGAACCATTAAGATTGGAAAAGTCCTCTAAAAGTCCTCTAAGATCATCAAATTCCTGTTAACCCATAACTGCCAAGCCCACCTCTAACCCACAACCCCAAGTGCCTCAGGATGCGCTCCTTTTAAGTACCTCCAGGGATAGTGGTCCCTCAAGCAGTGCCCAGGGCAGCCTGTTCCAAAGCCTGACCAATGTTTTAGTTTGGAGGGGGTTTTGTGGCTATTTTGGGTTCCTTTTGTTTTAAGATTAGCTCTATGTTACCAATGACACTACCAAGTTTTCCAGACAGAATGCGGAATGGCGACAGATTTACCTATTGAGATGAATTTTATAATCCATTACCCATATGATTCTCCAGGCAACTGGCGCTCTGCTGGCTTGTCACTAATGCTGGGCTGTTGGGTTTATTCAGCTT
Organism: Tichodroma muraria; assembly: GCA_013390105.1. NCBI lineage: Eukaryota > Metazoa > Chordata > Aves > Passeriformes > Sittidae > Tichodroma > Tichodroma muraria. The sequence goes on from WAAG01006092.1 coordinate 19,638, forward strand.
AAACTAATTGGGGAGCATATAGGAGATGACTATCAAATAAATATCCTTCAACTTCAGCATCTCATTATGCCTTCTAACTTGGCATCTCATTATGTCTTGAAATGAGTGATGGCACTACTTACCATAACTCCAGGTAGCTAGGCTAATGTTGAACTGCCAATTTTTTTCCTCTTTGTGAGATGATTATTTAGTTTATAATTACAATTTCAGTTTTAAAAGCGTGGTTGTGTTCCACTGACAGATTTTTAAAAGTGTAGGGCTTTGTAGCTCAACTTTATGTTTTATAAGCATGTCATGGACTCCTTCAAGAGAATCTGTGGGAGCTCTTGTGATTCCTTACATCATGCTTTTTTCTCTTTGAAAAGTCAAAAGGGAATGATCAGACTTTATTCTTACCTACATCAGTGAGAATTATCTCTGCATATGAACTGGACCTACTGTGGTGATAAGACAGTATCTGGTAGCTACTTGTAAAAACTTCGCCAGGTTTCAGAAATGTAAAGTGGGTGAAGAGTCTAACCTGGAGTTTATCGAGATGCAAAAATTTCATCTTCTGAGATAATTTAGTCATTTCTTTTAGGACCTCTGAGCTCTGCTGCAACCCAAGTGGTGAGAAGAAGAGATTGCAGATACATCCATCTTCCCTATTCTTTTGTACCGCAGACTATTCACTGTATTACAAAGTCAGATGTCTGTTTTGATGTTCTTATTATTTAATTTTCTGTTAATCTGGTTTATGTGTTCTCAAAGTTACCAGGAACTCCCTAATAAATCAGAGAAGTGATGTTCAATGCACAATGAAGGTTGTGGAGGGTTTTGAGGTCCACTTCAATCAAGGGAGCCTTGTAAATGAGAAATTATGACCAAAAACTAGCCTGAAGATTTTAAAATACACAAGAAAGCACCAGCCTATATGGGTAAGATGGAAATCACAACATGAATTAAATTCACGTATTTAGTTTGTATCACTTGTTTCACAAATTTTGGAGCCTGTCACATCTGGAAACTCTTCCACGACTGCAGAGTAGCACATTTAAGTTGTAAGTACTAAAAACATTTGGCTAGCAGGGCCTGCTAAAGTGCTAATCCTTGAAATAGTAATTTTCCTCTTTTTACACATACTTTACAGTTTTTAGATGCCTGAAATAGTAATGCCACATGTAATTCTCTTTCTAGCCAAGCCTACTTAAAATACTTGCTCAGAAGTAATAAGCGCAATATTTTTTCTAATCAGGTCCCCTTGGAATGAAATCATGGAAAAACTGTTCCTGCCAGCTCATGCTGATTACCTGTGTGTCTCATTACTCTAAACCCTATCTGACAGCCACACAGTCATAACTGTCTTTCAACAAGAGCTACCACTGAGTCTTTTAAAATAATTTTATTTCATTTTTAGCTAGTTCTAGCTTAAACAGCACATTTAATTGCCTAATAAGCAGTTCATAAGAAGAACATAATTTCAAAGTAAAATGTTGGACTTACCCGGTCTTCGGCAGTGACAGAAATTAGAGATGCCTTTTAAGCCCTCCAGTGCAAGTTATTCTGCAACAGAGGAATCAGCAACCTGGGAACTCGTTAGAATACTGATTGCATTTTCAAAGTATGCACAGAATTAAAAAAAAAAATAAATAAAAAAAAT
>WAAG01006095.1:0-10067 GCA_013390105.1 Tichodroma muraria
AGAATTGTAACCTGACTGTTAATTAATGAGCTTGGTAAAGAGTCCCTTTTCATAGTTGTGGTTACTGTTGCAATGCAATAAAATTGCAATGCAGGAAGTGTAAAGAGAAGCAGCTGGGTACAATTCTCCATCTTTTGACTCAAAGGAGATTTGCTCAAGTGTAACATAACACTTGATGCAGCTTCTACTCAGGCCAGGAGTTCAAAAGGCTTATACATGCTTGAAAGCTTTGGACTATCTGCTAGAGACACCTGCACGCAGTCTTCTTATTTTTGAGAGCAATCCTTTTCATGCTGTCACCACAACCAACCTCAGTTCAGGAGGATTTTCAAAATGCAGTCATTGCATGAACAGTGGCTGACCTCAGCAGTGGTCGGTGTCTTTTAGCAATGAATGCTTATAAAAGCAGACAACTGCTAGAATTACTGCTGTCTTTCCAACTCTACCTCCTGCACACCTAAAGAGATAGAACATGAAAGATGAAACCGGCCCATTCTAGTAGCACTAAATATAAGTGCAGCTAAATTTTGATGTATTTTCTGAAGGTTTTGATGACTGTAGAAGCCCTCTCTGAAAAGCTTCTTACTACAAAAGTCTCTTAAGATGCCTTAGTGTTTGTTTTTTCAATTCTCAGCTATTTTTCTCCTTGCACAGTGCTATCAATACACATACCCATTAAAAGTAACTTCAGAACTTTTCAAAACCAAGTGTTGGAACTTTGTAACTACACAAATAATTATGACTCATCTGTGATTTTGCCTGAAAAGAAACAAAGACCACATATGGTTGCTTATAGTCTGCAACTAGTGCTCAGAAGATATATAGCTCTTGAAAAGTACTAGAAGTGTATAAATATAACTAGGATTAGCAGAAAGTGCTAATAAGCTTTTGATAATGAGTGTAACAACTTAGATGGAATCAATAGAGACCTCACAGCTCTTTTAAGACATTATTTTTTGAGAATGACAGAGCCCTCAATCCTCATGTGGGAGAAATCAAGCAAGGGGGGCCAGAGACAAGCATGGCTATGTATGCTGGTTTGGGCTGGGATAGAGTTAGTTTTCTCCATAGTTGCTAGTATAGGGCTATGTTTGGGATTTGTACTGAAAACAGGGCTGATAACACAGAGATCTTACTAGACAGTGCTTACACAGAGCTAAGGTCTTTTCTGCTTTTCACCTTATACCACCAGCGAGGAGGCTGGGGATACGTTAGAAGTTGAGAAGGGACACAGATAAAACAGGTGACCCCACCTGACCAAAGGGATATTCCATACCATGTGGCATCATGTTCAGCACATAAAGTTGGGGGAACTAAAGGGGNCATATAAAGCTGGAAGTCAGAATGTTTGGAGTGATGCCATTTGTCTTCCCAAGTAACTGTTGACTGTGACAGAGCCTTGGTCTTCTGGAGATGGCTGGACACCTGCCTGCCAATGGGAAGTGGTGAATGAATTCCTTGTTTTGCTTTAGTTGTCTCTGCTGCTTTTGCTTTACCTGCCAAACTGTCTTAATCTCAACCCACGAGTTTTCTCACTTTTCCAATTCTCTCCCCTGTTCCACTTGGGGAGAGTGAGTGAGCAGCTGTGTGGTGCTTAGTTGTTATTTGGAGAGAACTCAGAAGTGTGACAGGGTATCATTACATCAACATAAGCTTACTCAAGACAGGTTATGACACCTAATGAAGCTTCTATTTTGAAGGAAAGCAAGGAACATATTGTGTTTGCAGTTAGAGTTACAATGATTTTACTATTTTTGTAGGCAGAGTCTACCCTGTTTTTAATGTATGGTGAAAGTGCCACCTCCTTCTGGTCAAAATGAAGTGTGTGAAGGAAGTGCACAGGCAGTGCAACTAGGGTCTTATATCCTGAGAAGAATAGAGAAATTCTGTGTAGGCACAGGATGAGAAATGTTAAGGTAGAGCTGAAGATGAATTTGGCAAGTGTGAAGAACAGTAAGAGGAGCTTCTACAGATACATGGAACATAAAGGGAAAATAAAAAAAATATTATGCCCCCAATAAATAAGATAGTCTGGAGAACATAAGGCTCCAGAGTGAACTCATCGGGGCCTTTGAGTATTTTAAAGGGCTTATATGAAAGAGGGAAAGTAACATTTTACATGGGCAAATAGTGGTAGGATGAAGGGGAAAGGTTTAAACCTAAAAGAGAAGAGATTTAGATCAGATTCTCAGAAGATATAATTTCCTCAGTGGGTAGTGACGCCCTGGAACAGGTTATCCAGAGATCTTGTTGATGCCCCATCCCTGGAAGTCCAAGGTCAGGTTGGATGGGACTCTGTGCAGCCTGATCAAGTGGGTGGAATTCCTTCCTGTGTTATCACTGCCCATAACAGAGTGCTGGAACTAGATGATCTTTATGGTTCCTTCCACCCAAACCTTTCTATGATTAAGTTTCCCATGTGGAAGAACTTTCAAGCTTGGCTGCTTCACTCTGGGCAATTAAAATCCTCAAGGATGTGAGCTGTAAGTGCCAATTTGCACCCAACAGTTCCATGGTACTGTATGCTAATGGTCCATGGAGTATAAAAATTCTAAGGGCTAACAACTTTAAATAATGATCATGACTGATAATGATTAAGAACTGCTAACATAAAGTACATGGTCAATAAATGTGATAGTAGTAAGATTTTTTTAAGTTTAAAGATAGCCTGATTCATGTCATTTAAGCACTTCCGTCACACTGATTGCTAATTGTCTGTAATCTCTCTAACTCTCATAGACATATGTCGTGGTTTCATTGTGAACCAGACAGGAAAAAAACTATCAATTTGGGTTGCCAAAAGAAAAGGAATTTTGTAATCAAGAGCAAAGCAGGTTTAAACTTGAAAAGAACAGACTTTTATTAACTAATACAAAAAGGAAAGAAGGAGAAGAAAAAAAACAACTAACAAACTCTTAGAATTAGAATGAAACCTTTCAAACATTCTTCCTCTATTACCAAAATTTCTCTCACTCTCATTAACAACATACAGAAATTACATTTAGAAACTTTCAGTCAGTTTTTCAATTCTAGAATAGTCTTTCTTCAATTCTTCTAGAGATTGGAGCATCTTTTACTCGCTATGGAACTAAAAACTGAAACAAAACAAGACAAAACAAACTTTTCATGATAACAGCCGCCCGGAAAACATTTATATCATGAAAATTCCTCCCATATTTACAGCTCTTTAATAGCTGTACTTCTGGGCCATAATCGATCCATGGGGTTTTTTTTTTTAAAGACAAAACTGTTCAACAGCAAAAGTTCTCTTCTTCATCTTCTTCTCTAGGACAAAATTTCATTGCTCTGTCTAAATTTCCCAACAGTCACAATCATCTCAATACTGGCCCCGTCAATATAGTGTTCTTTTGCTCAGATTTACAATTTGAACCGTTCATCTCCCCATATTCTTTTATGGTTTAAAGGAAAATTGTCTCATTATATTACAGTCCATCACCATAGCTTATAAAAGATTTTAATGTAAAAATAAAACAACTCCTTATCTCTCCTCCACTTAAAATATCACCTTCAATTTCTGACTGCAAAATATCCTTACGTAATTTCTCTATGTGTCTTCATTCTGTCCTTTCTTTCACTCCGGAGAAGATAGAAGCTTTCGGGTTTCATCTGAATACTTAAGGAGTTCACAAAAGGCAGCAGCCATGCCAAAGCAGTCAGATTTACTAAAACAAGCCGTGCTGGGGCTGCAGAGTTACTCTTGGCTATAGTTCTGGCTGGATTCTTATGGTTAGAGAGAAAGAAAGTTAGTGGATTCTTCTTTCCACCCCTCGGTCTCATTAGGGTTAAATTAGTCCAGAGTGAACTCCACTCAGAAAAGCCATCCCCGCCCGATCTGCGTGATCTTTCCTGGCTCCAAGACAGCCCTGAGGAAAATTCTCTCACCGACCATGCTCAGGAGAAGAAAACTTGAATTCCATCAGCCAGATATCAGCAACGTATCTCAGAGTTTGGCTCTGCGGTCTTTTTTTCCTTTTTCCCGGTCAGCCTGACTTGCTTCCCCCTCCCCCCCCAGGCCCGACGGCCACGTGGGGGAAGGGGGAGCAGAGAATGTTCGGCAGGAGCTCTTACCTGAGCCTTTGCCGGAAACCAAGAGAGAGCTGATTCCCGGGTTTGCATTTAAAAAAGGTGTATCGTAAAAGGCGTACCCACGCTTTCATTGGTTTTATCAAATGTCAGTAATACACATTGGCCAATCACGGCCAAACTACTACAACATATTTATCAGTTATATGACAAGATGAAATAAACCACTTGAATGAACCTTGGATACCAATAAATGTCAATGTATGTGCAGCTTATTCATTCTTTATTTGCTGTATTCAATAGTCTCCATTTATTGTTTGGTGATGTTCATGTGTGCTTATGTGTAGACACCCTTACTAAGGTTTCAGAATCCAGAGCTGGGTCACACCTGGGCTGTGAGTCATCTTCCTAAATCACAGGTGTGCAGTGCCCACTGAGATGCTAGGGAATGACCACTGGTCCATAAAAATACCTAACTTCTTTGTCATATTTGTCATTCATATATGACCTTTTTGGCTATTTGAGGCAGTCTCAAATGGCACAAATTGGCTCCGTACAGACATCTCAGTCATAGACTGTATGTCCATTGAGCTTGTCACTCTCACTCTCTAAAAACATGGAAAGAAATCAGCACCTCTAGAGAGCAATTTACACAAGAAGAATCTAAATTACACACTTTCTCTCTGGAAGTACCTGTTTTTCTCCATGGCCTGTATTCTCCTGTAATTATTGAGATGTATTTAGGCAAACAAATCTCATTCTGTGAAATCAAAATTTAAAAAAAAAATCAGTAGAAGTACTATCGAAGATACTTTTAATCACCATGTTCTGACAGAAAAATTTTCTAAATTCTCTTTTGCTTGTTGTGAGTTGTAATGTTAGAAAGTTTTCAGAAATTTTCTGTGTCCTTACTGTTTGCCTTTGGAAAGGCAAGATTTTTGCATATATGTAAATAGAATATCAACATAAGTGAATTGTAAGGTATGGTTCTACACATATGATGCAGAGACATCTTAAAAGTAATTAGTTTAAATTTTTGAAAAAAAAGATGACAAAACTGGAAGAGAAAAAAAACATGCTTTCCTTTCTTACATTTGAAAAGGTATGAAAATAAAAGCAAGCAGCAAATAAAAATTATTCTATGACAATTGTTTTCTTTTTGTGTCAGTTTCACTGTGCCTTTAAAAAAGGACTGTTCCTACAAAAATTGTAAAACCATTGTAACCCTAACTGCAAACACAACATGATCCTTGCTTTCCCTGAAAATAGAGGCTTCATTAGGTAGTATAACCTGTCATGAGTAAGCTTGCACTAAGATAATGACAACCTGACAGGTCTTTGGTTACCCAAACAAATTGATTGTATTACAATGGTTGTTGTGGGTTAACCCCAGGTGGTAACTAAGCACCACACAACTGCTCACTCTCTGTCACTGGATGAAATGGGGGAGAGAATTAGAAGAGTAAAAGTGAAAAAACTCATGGGTTGAGATAAAAATAGTTCAAAAGAGAAAGCAAAAGCAGAGAGACAAGCAAAGCAAATTAAGGAATGCATTCACCACTTCACATTAACAGGCAGGTGTTCAGACACATCCAGGACAGCAGAGTTCCATCAGGTGTGACAATGACCTGGGAAGACAAATGGTGTCACTCTGAACATCCCTCTTTTCTCTTCTTCACCCAGCTTTTATATGCTAAGCATGATGCTGTATTGTGTGAGATATCTTTTGGCCAGCTGCAGTCAGCTGTCCCAGCTGTGTCATCTCCCAGGTACATGTGCCCACCCAGCCACCTTGCTGAGAGGCTGCAGTGAGCAACAGAAAACTCCTCAATTCAGTAAAAGAAGCTTTGTTCAGAAAAACTATAACACAGGTGTGTTATTTTCGTTGTTTGCATCACAAATCCAAAACATTTCACCATGTAAGATGCTATGAAGAAAACTAATTCCATTCATGCAAATAGAATGCAACAGTATATTGGGTTGGAAAGAAAGTTGTGATTCTTTTCACTAGGGACTATCAAAAAATATAGTTATGGTGTGATTCAATATCAGACTTTGAAATGGAATTTAATTCTATTTCAATATACTTGCATTTAGGTGTCAATATTGGTGATTAGTCCAAGTTCTTGCTATAATCAGTGGAAATCTGGGCTCAATTATAATGTAGGAATATTATACTATTACTTTTTCCTTAAGTTCTTGAGATACCAACAATCCCAGATCATCAATCTAGACTATGAATAATGTACAACTTATAGAATTCAAAGATTGTTCATCTGATACAAAGGAAAAAACATTTTAAGCAAAGTTGACTTATGATTTATGAACTTAATAACCATATCTCTATTATAGTTTTCTTAATGCATGTCATTTTTATTAGCTATATAGGATTTTTCTACCTTCATGTACTCCATTAAAAATCTACCATGATTTTTAGTTATGATTATAATAGCTACAGCTATTGCTTGAAAAATTATCATGCAATTTATACTGAAATTATGCCATACCTTAATATAAACAACAAAACCTTGAATTAGAATAAATATTCTGTTAAAAAAAAAAAAAAAGAAAAAAATCCACCACCATTACCACTTCCCGTTGCCTCCACACCACAGGATTTAATTCATAGTGCATTACCACTGACCCATTTAGTGTAGAGAAGACACAATAAATCAATGTTTGTTAACATATGCTTAAGTAGAAAAGCAATTTCACGGGTCAGGCAACATAGTCATGAAATATCTGTGAAGCAGTGGTGCATTGACTGTTGAGAAGGACACAGGCAAATGAAAAAATTTCTTTGACTTTTGCGTGCACTCTGATTTCCTTTTTGTTACTATTTTGATGAAACATTTACTTCTCTGTCAATAGCAGTGATTAGTAACATATCCATAAAACCTCAGATTAGCGTTTCAAACATTTAAAGTAGTATTGTTTTTAAGTGATTGGGGTGGGGAAGAAAGGAAACAAAATCAGCAGCATAAAATAAAACGTAATGCTCAGAAACTGTAATTCTAGGCCTGGATTTGAACCTTCAGTAGTTCCAAAAGTTAGTTTTCTTTCAAAGTTGGAGGAGAAGAGGACAGAAAAAGTCAGCATTAGGCCAAATTTGAGATCAACACTCAGACGGTGAAATATATGGCAGAGACTGAAACACCATACATATTCACGTTAGTACCATTAAATGTGTCCAAAAGATACATGCAGTCCTAAAAGAAAGAATCAATTATAAAATCGGAACCATCTCCTGTGAACCAGGAATTACACAAGAAATATATCTGTGTCTTTAAAAGAGTCTGTTCCCTAATATTTTAACTTTATTCAAGTCCAAAGCCTCTTTGAAATTTTTCCAGCACTGTTTCTAATAAGGCTCAGCTGACTGCCTAATGCATAATAGAACTTTCTTCAGCTAAAAATATTAAAACTTTTATCCACCTACCTTGACCTCCAAATTAGCATGTAAGGAATATGACAGTGAAAATAGATGTTGAATTTTTATTAGACACTCTAGTATCTTCAGTTCTGTTAATTTAGGGTGAAACGAAAGTGTCAAGAAGTTGCCTTTTTTGTATTGTATAGAAAGAATCATTTATGCATTATTAAAATACAGCATACCCAGGCAGAATTTTAAAAAAGAGAAAAAAATCCTAGGCATGCATGCTCTTTAATGATCTACCTTTTAAAAAAAACCAGCTTCATTACACTTCTAGCAGAAAAAGCTAGCTGGGTTTTTCTTTATGAGTGGAGCTTACTTAGTTTTGTCTCAGAGGTTTTGGAAACATTTAATGGATATTTAAAATTATAATGCATAAGGTTTGATGTCTTCAATCCTCATTCATATAAAATTGCTATCAAGTTAATTTTGTAAAATTAGTAAGACAAAAGATTGGCCATATTTTAGTTTTGACTTTAAATATTAACTAATTCTTCAATTAGCCTCTTCATAATATATCTACATTTACTGTTAAAGTGCACTTTTATTTGAATGGTATTTTTAAGTGAACATTTAATTTTCGTGTATTTCTATAGCACTGTTTGTAGAAAAGTACATTACTATTGTGAAACTGATCTTCAATGTATAAAGATTAGTTAAGTAGCAAACTTGTCTATTAAGATCATTTGTAATGTCTCCATTAATGTTGTGTCCAAATGATTGAGAGTTATGTGCGCTGGAGGGAAGGGATACCATCCAGAGGGACTTTGACAGGCTCGAGAAGTGGGGCTGTGTGAACATCACAGTGTTCATCAGGTCCAAGGGCAAGGTCCTGCAGTGGGTTGGGGCAATCCCAAGCACAAATACAAGCTGGGAAGAGAATGGATTGAGAGCAGCTCTTCTCAAGGAGGACTTGGGATGGTTTGTGGATGGGAACCTTGACATGAACTAGCAATGTGCACTTGCAACCCAGAAGGCCAACCATTTGGCTGTGTCAAAAGAAGAATGGCAACAGGGTGAGGGAGGTGATCTTCCCCCTTTCTTTCACTCTTGTGATATCCTGCCTGGAATGCTACACTCAGCTCTGGGGCCCGTAAGTAAGAAGGACATGGACCTGCTGAACCAAGTCCGAAAGAGGGTCATCAAGATGATCAGAAGGTTGGAGCAAGGGCTGGACCACCTCTCCTGTGAAGACAACCTGATGAAGTTGAGGTTGCTGAACCTGGAGAAGATTCAGAGGAGACTTTATAGCACCTTTAAGTACCTAAAGGGGGTCATCAAGAAAGATGTACAGGGATTTTTACAGTCTAGTGTGGGTTGGACTTTCAGACAATGGATTATAAATTCCATTCACTTCTGTAGAAATATGATTAGGTTTGTATTTATAGCAGTTTATTTCCTAGCAATCCAGAAGGTAGGAACAGAAGTGAACTAAGGGAAATGTATTAACTTAACTATGGACTACTTGCTAAAGTCAGTAAATACATCAGCTGAACTCAAAAATTGCTAAAAGAAGAAGAAAGTATTCTATGTTCTTATCGGGTATGTTTTTATTTTTGGAATGCTATGTAACAAAAATAGTTAGAGACACTAATGATGAAATGCTTTCTTAGACTGTGTGTTCACTTACACAGTTACTTAGTAGAAATAATCAATGTGTTTGACCAATACATAGGTTTTCAAGAAACCTTTTTAAGAACATCATGTTTTATGAATTTCATGTTTCTCTGTGTGAAGAACGGTACATCTTTTTTGTCCACTGTTCATTTGTCCACTGTTTCTATGGCATGTTCAATTAAAGAATGCACTAGGTCATAGTGAGGAAGGTTGTCTTCTTTCTGGTCAAAATCAGGTAGAAACCTCTGGAATAAGAAAGAACAGCAAATTCTGAGAATACCTGAATAGCCCAGTTGGAAAACAGGCATTCAGTTTTCCAGAGGCACGGCAGATATCACTCTTTATATGAGGTGCACATGCTGTTAAAGATTTTGGGCCCCCGTCTCCAGAGATCCTAAAAGTTGCTAGTTTAAGAAAAGCATGAGGCATCATATTGCAATGGTCCAGTGGAATTTTTAGCATGCCTCTCATACTACAGTCTATCTTGACTACATCTATTTTACATGTTAAAAGAGAATTCAAGAGATCTTAGGGTGTTTCTATCTCTGTGAAAGAGGGGGATTTTTTTAATTTCATTTTCTTATAAATCATAATATTAGAAACCTTTTCACCTTATGTGCTTACTTAAGACAGGGGAGCAGGCATAATCAGAGGAAAGATCTAGAAGAATTGCAGCCCCACCACAAAACTCATGTATCAGTGATTAACAGCTGTGGAAAAGTTAGCACTATGGTTTAAGTAGATATCATGATTGTAGGAGCACATTTGTGTTCCAGGCATAACAAAAATGGCTTGAAGCAGCATGCAGAAAAAAAGTTGAGTTGAATAGTTACGGAAATTTTAAACTATGTAAACTGTGTAACAACTGTATTTATGCAGGCCCAAAATTTTATATAAGAAAGATTTTGTTATTTTGCAGTTTCGAAATTTTGCAAAGCATTTATGGAAGCTGGAAGCCAAATCAGAGACTACA
>WAAG01006100.1:0-10283 GCA_013390105.1 Tichodroma muraria
TTCACTTGTCAATAAATTGTTATGTTTGAATGTGTTCAAACACATTGTGTTTGTCGCTGTTTCACTTGTCAATAAATTGTTATCTATTCACTTATATCTACTTGTATTTGTTCCTTATTGGTGGAAAAGGACTGGATGGAACTAAGGGGAGCTACTTTCTTTTAGAGTGTCCACCTATTTAAACTGTCTTAAACCAAGACATATTTTTTAGAACTGTCCTGGGAAGATAGTTATTGATATTGTTCTTGGTAGATAGCTTTACTGGGTGGCCAGAAGCCTTTGTCTGTCACACCAACAAAACTAAAGAAGTAACAGAAGTTCTGTTAAAGGAAATTATACCCAGATTTGGGGTACCACTGGGCCTGTCTTCAGACAGATAATTTCATTCTGTGGCTGAAACAGTTCAAAGTTTATGCAAAGGGCTTGGGAGTTACATGGAATCTCCACACTCCTTAGAGACCTCAGTCCGGTGGAATAGTAGAGAGGATGAACCGAAACTTGAAATGGTAAATAAGTGAGGTTATCGAGAAACTTCACTAAGAGGGCCTCAGGCTTTTCCTTTAGCCTTATTAAGAATTAGAATACAGCCAAGATCTAAAGAAAGATTAAGCCCTCATAAAATTATTTAAGGCAGGCTGTATCAAACTTACTATCTCAGGAGAAAACCATGTGATAGGAAACAGTAATTTAAAAGAGTATGTATTATCTTTGAGAAAAGAGCTCTGAGTTTTGCATGGGTTTATTTAGCATCCTCAGCAACCTTGGACATTCAGGTACATCCTCATCAACCCTGGGATTAGGTATACGATTAGGTATACATGTGGAATGATGATCCACTTAAGGAAAAGTGGGAAGGACCATTCCAAGTTCTCCTGACTACCCACATGGCTGTGAAAACTGTTGGCTGAGACTCCTGGATTCACTATACCTGGACAAAGCCAGCCCCAAACCAGCAAACACTTCACTGGAGTGTTCAGCAGACAGCAGATCCTTTACAGATAAGATTGAAACAAAACATTTAATAAATTGTACTTGGGATCAAGTGAATTTTTTTGATGGTTATGGAGTGTATGGTAGTGTTTGTCTGAAATGAAAAGGTTAATGAAGATCGTATTTCTATACGTTGTAGAATAGTAGCTCAAAGGGATGTAGCTTCCTCTGGAGAACCTGGAAATCTTGTACTAGATTTAGTTCAAGGGCTTGGCCAAATGTGCAATTTGAGTAATATCACCACCTGTATACCTACCACTGAGTCAGTGAGCCAGACAATTCCCTGCGGAATTACAACAGGCTGCGAGACTAATCAGCTAAACAAAATTCTGCAGGAAATTGGGGATTAGTCACTGAAGGGTTGGCTACACTACTTGAGGCCTTAATCTGCATTATAATTATCACAATCATTATCAGAATTTGTTTAGGATCAGTTCAGTGTCAGCTATCAATTGAAAGTAGTATATGGAAGTAGAGAGAGAAAACCTCTCTCCTTCCCAAAAGGGGGAATTGGCATAAAAGCTCATAAACCAGGAATATCATCATTTGAAAAAGCAATGCTGAAATAGGAGAACAATAAAAGTACCTCTTGGTGGGATTGGCTTACCTCATGGCTAACAGATCTTAGATGGCTCAGAACATTTCTTATAACATGTTGGAATTGTTGCAGGCTGAATCAAGCTTTCATCTCAGCTTCAAGAAAAAAAAAAACAAAAAAACCCTAATTAAAAGTACTTAAATATTCAGTGCTTTCTAAAAGAATTAGCTGAAGGTGGAATAAAGTACATTTGTCCCTAGTCAGTAAACTCCTACATATGGACTTTGAGAAAGTTTGTAGTATTTAATAACACTGCAGCTATCTAGATGTGGACTACTTACACCAAAAGCCTTCTATTTCATTATTTTTCTGTAGTTCTAGATTGGCACGTGTCATAGCTGCTCTTGGAGACTGTTATTACAGAAACTATGTAGAAACATAATGAGGTCAAAGAATTAGAAATTTTTGAAGTGCTCACCTCTACTTTAAATGCTAACTTTACTTCTCCTGTCCTCTGCATGCTGCTTTGGCTGCAGGGCTGTGTCCTCCTTTTAGTTCATAGGGGGAATAGATAAAAGCATTGCTACCCTAACTGCTGCCTAATGTTTTGGTAAGAATGTTGCCAAGAGACTCTAGAAGAGAGAAGAGTCTCTAGAAGAGACTCATTAGGGTTCAGTTGCTGTCTAACTGATGCCTTCTCTGTGTGTGGAGCCACTTGATCGGTCTCCATTTCCTGTCGTGTGGCTAGTAGTTTTGGCAAGAGTTAAGAACATGGAGTATTTTTGGATTTGCTATTCCAGCAGCAATCCTTAGGTTAGGGATGAACATGTGAAGGGTTGTGACAGGGTGTCAAAAACTCAGTTATTACTATCTTTTGGTTTTTATAAAACTGCAAAGCCAAAATCTTATTTCAAGAGCAATTTTAGGACAGTTATTCTGAAAGAGAGAAGTAGCTTAAGGATACCAAAATTCTTTTCCAAACCTGCATGTCTCCTGTTTCTACTGTCCATTTGAAAATAACTCCACTCTGAAGTACACCTAGCTGCACACTACCTGCTTTGAGGCTTAGTCTACCAAATCTCATCAAACTGTTTCTCCTAATGATTAAGAACAACAAAATTCTCATAGAAGGAAATACCAAAAAGTAAAGATTACACTGATAGCAATTTAGTACGCAATGTCAATCATTTAAAGCTGTGATTGAAATTGACTTAACGCTAGAACATTTCTAAAAGTTTAACTGCAGTATTTCAAACAGAGCTTAAAAACTCCTCTTCCAGGTACTTCCTCCTGTGGTCTCTTTGCCTCCATGCTGGTTCTTGGGTTTTTCCTTTTTGTGGCAAATGCCCCCTCTCCCCCCCCATAGCCAAAGTGCCTGGTTCTCTTCAAGCCATCAAACACAGGAGACCTGTTGCTGTGGTGCTGCCATTCTCTTCAAACATGACCAGTTGCTTTCCATTTCCACAGCCAGAATTTGCCCTTGTCTGGGTGATTTAAAACTTAACTGCCTTGCTGGCTAAACATTAACACTCAAAGAACAAAAGATCTGTAATGATTTAATACCCAAATATTTATTTCAAAGTAGTGCTGATTTCTGGTCAGAGAAAGAAGGATACATGGCTCAAAGTGACTGCTGGAGGAAGGGTGTTTTAATGAAGACAACTAACACTAATGACAAAGTTTTGAGCTTACACAGAATTATGCTTTCACTCAGATTCTCATTTTGAGGTTTGGAAGCTGCCTGTGCCTTGTTCAAATAGGCCCTGCATTTGTTAATATTCATATATGCAGCGCACACATTTCTACGGCCTATATTTAACTAGTAATGTTTATGTAAAGCAATTTCACATGTTAAGCCACACGTTAATTTGGTCTTTAATTGTGGAACTGCTATAAAACAATCCGTTTCACTTTCACCACTGCTTGGGTGCGACGGAGCGAAGCGGGACACTTGGAAAACAAAAGGAGCAGACGGCAGCTTCTTGCGGCTGAGCTGCCGACAGTGCGAACCGCCGGAGCCCGGGCGCTGTCGATACGATGTGCATATCGTCGATACGGTGCGATAAGGGGCCCTGGGATCCTCTCCTGCTTTCTCTAATTCTTTGCTTTTTCCTACTTTTCTATCTTTCCTCCTTACTGTCTTCCTAGGTAGTGAATGACAGTGAGTTATCATTTTGGTTACCAACATTCCACCTTGTTTGTGTCTTAATCTTCTTGTGGGTATGTTGCGCTCCCCGTGTTCATGGTTTGGGATGCGTTCCTGAATTAGGACATGATTCTCTTGCTAGGCTACCCACTTCAGTAACTGATGTTACCACTGTGTGTGGTGTCTTTCCCAATAATGATCTCAAAACGTGTTAAGATCATTAAATGACATACCTTATCTGGTGATAATTATGTAAGGGGGTAAAATGTATTCTTATTATTCATATGGATGAAATAAAACTCAGAGGGATTAAGCTATTCTATCCATTAAAGCAGCATGGGAACTAGCAGTAGAACCTGGTAATCCTGTTTCTCCTCATCCCAAGTGCAGGTAATGCTCTCCGCCAACCACTAAGACATGAAACAATGTATATATTTCATTCTTTCCCCTACAGTTTCCAATAAAGTGATAAAATAACCTGACTTCAATGCTGTTTCTTAGGCTGGTTGAAAGATTCTAAAAGGGAAATAACCTATTACTGCTTTTAGACAGAATCACAGCATGGTTTAGGTTGGAAGGGACCTCTGGAGGGTACCTGGTTCAAAACCCCTGCTCAGGCAAGGCCACCTAGAATCAATTGTCCCAGACCATGTCTTGACATTTTTTAGTACCTCCAAATATGGAGATTCCACAACCTCCCTGGTCAATCTGTGCCAGCGCTCATAAGAAAAAAATGTTTCCTGATGTTCAAAGGGAACCTTCTGCATTTCAGATTGCTCCCATTGCCTCTGGACCTGGCACTGAGTAGAGCCTGGCTCCATTTTATTGTTCCTCTCCAGGTGCAGGACTTTGCAATTCTCCTTGTTGAACTTCAGAAGATTCCTGTCAGCCCTTTTCTCCATCCTGTTGAGGTCCAGCGTTGAGAAAGCATCTGATCCATATTTCTGTGAACCATTATTTTGGGATGATGTTAAATTGAATTGACTCGTGGGGGAGCATTTAACAATCTGTAGGCAAAGTTAACTACATGACACAAGACCATCTTGGCAGTGTGAAAGCTGGATGTCTGTGAGTTGTAGAGAATTAATGGTCTGAGACTCACTAAAAAGAAAAAAAGCATGAAATCAGAGCTAAGTGCCAAGTAAGAAGGGGAATTGTGCCATGCTAAAGGGGAATTGAAAGCTGGAGAAGAGTTTCAGCACAGAAACAATGAGAGCTGGTTGGTACTCCAACTCTGCGTCAATGCAGTAAAACAAGGACAAGTTTCAAGACTTACATAAACAAATGACAACAGAAAATACACACAGCCCAGATGGCAGGGCAGAGGCAAATCTCTTTTCCAGCATTCTCCCTGTGCCTTCATTTTGGTTTTGTTTGTTGGGATTTTCAAGAGAGGAAGAAATGAGGAAATGGCTTATAGAAAGCAAATTGAAGATAGCCATTATTATTATGTTGCTAGGATTAACTGGAACACATAAAATCGACTCAAGATGACCAGTGGTCACTTCTCTAGAGCCTTGCAGTCCAATGGGTTACTCCTCAAAGTGAATGTACAGTTCCATCAGCTCCAAATGGTGTAAGGTACGGGAAATTCATGCAGAAATGTTAGGTGAAGCTGTCATAAAATGTATGTAACTATGTGTATATATGTTAAGGGGAAGAAGGAGAGCATGGTATGATAGGGTGCAGAGGATGGCACGCTTGCATGAGACTGTATTTTGGATTTATTAATGGAGTTGGATGGCTGTGGTTCTTTAATTTTGGTAACAAGTCAGTGCTTGGTAAGATCTGTTTGTGCAGGTGTTTTTACTGGAAGGAGTTTTCCATTAAGAACAACTTAATTTGTAGTAATAATTTGTTTCAGTACACTGAAGTTTAATCAGGAGAGGTAGAGTTTATGTCCCGACCAGCTAGGAACACTGCATGGCAAAATGAGCAAAGGAATAGATTTTAATATGGTGAACACTAGGCTCTGCTCACTTTAGTGTCCTGTTCAATGCCCCTGCTGAAGCTGTCGGTGTGACTTTTTGTAATAGGAACTCCTATGGCTCCTATGGAACCCTTACTAACCTATATTTTCCAGTTGGCAGCTCTCACCAGTCCTGAATTCTCATGGTACTGGATGCTCCTTCACGTTTGCCCGTTAAGTAATGAGACACAGAGTGGAAAATCCAGGCTGAGTAGTTTTCCTCAGCAATGCTTGGTCACAGAGGTGATTGTTGTGCGGTGGGCTGTGACTCACAGCTGAGAAGCCCCTAGGCAGGAAGTGAGCATGATCGGCGTGGTCTTGCAGTGAGTGAGGGAAAACCCTGTAACAAGCATTTGTATTGGCACTGAGTACCAGCCTGTAATGAGGAGAGTTAGAATCCAACAGTTTCGGACAGTTTGATTTCTGTTGTTTGAGAGTAACGCTGATGGCAGTATTTGGGGCTGACAGAAGCTGAGGTGCAAGGTTGTTTGAACATCTCAGCCGTATTGCAGGAGGGAAGGCACAATTTTATTGTTTGCTTTGAAGGCGGATCACGTGCAAGACAGTAACTTCACTTATGGATACAGTCAAGTGTGACAAGAGAAAACTATATGAAATGTCATTGTTTTGAAGAATCTAGGCTGCTTGTCCTCAGGAAAAGAGAATAATAGGACGATGCTGACTATAATTTCTGGTGGCAGACTTCTAGTCTGCCAGCTCCCGGAGTTGAATCAGATCTAGACACCCTATGTTTTGACAGCTGAAGCATAGATATTCCTTAATAATCTGTTACACAGAATACTTTTAAGGTCCATGGAAATCATTGTATTGTCTTTTTATTTTTTCTTCATGTGAAACTTGACAGCAATTGGAATTTTTTTTAGAAACTCAAAAGCAAAATTGTATAAATTCTGAAAGCTGAAAGACAGAAGGCTCGTAGCAGAAACAAAAAGGGCTTACAACTGCAATATTCTGAATATCATTATATCATTGTTTTTAAAACTCTGTGTTTGGGAAATTTCCCCTGTGATTTTTTATATGACAGTTGATCAGACAGTTCATGCTGCTGACTAGTAGCATCTGAAACCTAGACTAGAAACAAAGAGCTGAATTTTAGGATGAGCTGAGGAAGTTGAAGGAGTTAGCTGGAATGATAAGAAAGGCACTTCCACCATCAGGTCTGCCTGCCAGAACTTCTCGTGTGGTGGCCAAGCAGCTAGGCTGTCTTTTGCTGCAAAGGCAATATCTCAGATCTTATTTTTATTTTACGTTTTTATTCCCTTTTAAATAAAAAATATGTCATTATAGCATGACATCCTCTGTCTTGTTTTGTGGGATATCTGTAGGGAAATTTTCATGGCAGTAGCTTGATTAACCTTTGTCATGGTTTAACCCCAGCTGGTAACTGAGCTCCACACAGCCTTTCTCTTAGAACCCCGCCATGATGGCACAGGGAAGAGAATTTGAAGAGTGAAAGCTAGAAAATCCATGGGTTGAGATATAGGCAATTTAATAGGTAAAGCAAAGGCTGTGCTTGCAAGCAAAGCAGAAAAAAAAGAATTCATTCCCTGTTTCCCATGGGCAGGCAGGTGTTCAGCCATCTCCAGGACAGCAGGGCTCCATCACACATGATGATGACTTGGAAAGCCAAACCCGATCAATCCAAATGTCCTCCCATCCTTCTCTCCCTAGCTTTATCTGTGAGCATGACACCTTATGGTATGGAATATCATTGGGTCAGTTGGAGTCAGCTGTCCCAGCTGTGCCCCCTCCTGACTCCTTTGCATTCCCAACCTCCTGTGGGGTGGGCTGAGGAGCAGAAAAGGCTCCTTAAAGTGCTGCTCAGCAATAACTAAAACATCCCTGTGTTATCAATGCTGTTTCCAGCACATGTCCAAAACAGAGCCCCATACAAATTATTGTGAAGAAAATGAACTCTATCCCAGCCAAACCAGCACACATGTGAAGATTTGCAAATGGAACTGATAAAAGGATACTGAGTATAAAATGAGTCAGATTAATCTGTCTTACCCCTAACACAGGAGAAATACTCTGTCAAAGATGCTGCTCTCTGCAGCTTCTTTCTTTTCTGAGCTGGATGACTGTCATCTAGGATTCCTGTCCTAAATAGGTTTCCATTTTTGTCCTTATTTGTCTTTCCAGACAAAGCTATCTACTTCCCTGGGTACTTGGAAAGATATTAGTTTTCATATCATATCAGACTGGCAGTCTAGTTTCACAACAAAGTGGGTTGTCAGAATTTAGCCAGGCTGGAGATCTAATCTTAATCTGACATTTAAATGAAAGTTGAGGTCATCGAGGCCATATTAACTGGAACCAAAAAGCAGAAAAATCATCAAGACCTCTGTGATGTGAGGCTGATAAATTTTAATGGGCCTTCAGTGAGTTCAAGCGTCTTTTAGAGGGGATTTAACATTTCACAATAATTGCATCCTTATGAAATAGAAATCACAGTGGATGGCCTGCCAGGGGAGTGATGATAATTATTTTTCATCTCTTGATGTAGAAGAAAATGAACCTTTCCAAAGTGTGTTCTTTCAGTCATAGTCAGAGAGTTTTATATTGTTTTATTGTCAATTGTTGTATTTTTGTTTTTTCACAGTGGGTTACTTCTATTATGGAGACAAAAAAAAAGAGTTGATTTTAAGGTTAATAAATGTTGGACCATATTATTTTTAAAAGAAAATAAAATTATAATAGTACAGAAGCATGTTTTAGAATTTTATTTCTGTGTGACTGTGATGTTTCTGGCCATGGTAGAGTTAATTTTCTTCACAGTGGCTACCATGGTGAAATAACTGGATAAGAGCTTTTACCAGGTATATTTGGGTATATTCCCTCTTGCTCACTGTGTTTGTGGCTTAGGGCACGTTCCCAGATTGGGACGCCGATGCTCCGATTTATTTCTGAATTCTGCAGTCTGGCTGCAGGGCTCAGCTGCAGCCTGGATCACTTCCTGGTCCCCCCCTGCCTGTGGATGGAACATTGGGTTTCTTGTGACTGGTGGAATCTGTCAGTAGCAGGTAAATGTGCTCACAGCAGCGAGCCCAGTGTTCAGCAGGAGGCCTGGGTCACTACCAGCTGTCTTCTGCCTACAGAAAAGACATCTTGATTATTTTTACAGTTTTTAGCTTATGGCCTCTGAGCTCTTGATGGGTGCCAGCATGTGGACATGGCTTTCATGTTTCACAAATCTTCCACAATTTGAATATCCTGATGACTTTCTACTTTCTTCTTTTATCAAAACTTGTTGTGGCAGTTTCAGTCCTGTTTGCTCGACTAATGCACTAGTCCTGAAGGCACCTGCCCCTATACTTCTCATACATTATGTTAAGCTTTTACAGGCTTGAAGCCATAACCTTTTTATCTTAAGCCCCTTTAGACTTTAGACAAAATCCACACAGGTGCAGAGCTCCATAGTGTTGAGTGTTCTACAAATGTGATACCAAAACAAGTTGTGATTTCCTGCCCTGAACTTCTGCGGTTTGACATTTATGCTAGGGAAGAAGACAGCTGAACCTGAGCACACTATCCAGTTTAGGGGTCTCTGCTGCACAACATATATCAACAAACTCGAGAGACCAAAATGAAGGACCACTAGCATGGAGATGTGCTCGACTGATGAGAACTGGGTATGATTATCTTGGAGCAAAGGAAGCTGAAGGCTGATTTAGTTGCTGTTTACTCTCATAATGAGAAATGTGGAGAAGATGAAACCATCATTTCCTTGGGTGTGTGCAGTGAAAGGAGAGGAGGCAATATTGCAAAAGTTATAATGAGGGAAACTGAACCAGTATAAGTTAAAAATCCTCAGCATGAGTGTTTTGTGGCATTAGGATGTGCTCTGAGAGAGATCAAGGGATATCTAGCACTGGAAAAATTCAAAACTCATTTAACAAGGCTATGGGCAACTCCAGATGAGCTCCAGAGGTCTCTTTCAATCTAGATATTTCTAGAACTCTTTGACAAATTATGTCTTTTGCAGAAATTATAGGAAAGATCACACTGCTATTACTGAAAACAATGGAAACAATGCTGTATACTCAAATTCTGAGTCTGAATTTTCAGAATTCTGACTGGGTTGCAAAAATAAGGATTGCACCCCAGTGGTCAGTGGAAAACACCCAGTACTAAAGGGGAACCAGAACATGATACACCCAGTAGTGCGTTTGGCGGTGTCGTGGTTTCATTGTGAACCAGACAGAAAAAAAAACTATCAATTTGGGTTGCCAAAAGAAAAGAAATTTTGTAATCAAGAGCAAAGCAGGTTTAAACTTGAAAAGGACAGACTTTTATTAACTAATACAAAAAGGAAAGAAGGAGAAGGAAAAAAACAACCAACAAACTCTTAGAATTAGAATGAAACCTTTCAAACATTCTTCCTCTATTACCAAAATTTCTCTCACTCTCATTAACAACATACAGAAATTACATTTAGAAACTTTCAGTCAGTTTTTTCAATTCTAGAATAGTCTTTCTTCAATTCTTCTAGAGATTGGAGCATCTTTTACTCGCTATGGAACTAAAAACTGAAACAAAACAAGACAAAACAAACTTTTCATGATAACAGCCGCCCGGAAAAACATTTGTATCATGAAAATTCCTCCCATATTTACAGC
>WAAG01006103.1:187-12128 GCA_013390105.1 Tichodroma muraria
AAATAAATGCCATTTTTAAGAAGGACCATGTGTGCAATTAGGAGATTCCCCAAAGAGCTAAGTGGGGTTTAAAATCTACTCCAGTGCCTTTGGGCTGCAAAGCTCGGCACAGATTGAACCAGAAGATTATTTTTATTAACAGTGCCTGGGAGGCAGAGAGAGAGAAAGAGAGAGAGAGAGGAGAGCACTGGCAATGCTCAGCAGCACTGCTGCAAGGCATCCTGGCCAAAGCCCCACAGGAGACCGACATTCACTCTGCTTTTAGGTGTGACAAGTATTTCTGCCTACAAAACCCTGATCACGTACAAAGACTTCACTTCTTGCTGCCCTCAGTGCTGTTGGCAAAATATTCTTGGGACTGCCTGGTCCTGTCCCAATTACTGGAGTTTAGGAAACTTCTGGTACCTGTACAGCACCTTCCATCATTCCCTTCTCCAGTCCTCAGTATCATTACTTGGACTATTGGATGACTAAAGAGATGGCAGAAGAAAGAGCATTTATAGTCATTCTCGACAGAAATACATTGATAACATCTAGAGAACAATAAATCACTTTATAACTTATGTTAATCCAATATAAAACTAATTTTATTCTTTGATTTAGATTGCAAGTTAGGAAACAGTCCACTCTACTAACAATAGTTTCTATTCCATAAAGGCTTTTGTTTCTTTGCCTAAGATTCAAATACCCCAGGACACCTTACCCACCTATGACTTTTTTTTTACCTTATTCCTAAAGGGAGAGAAAAAAAAATCTGAATTCAGTCCAGAGCTGAGTTTCACTGTTTCACATGATATTTCTCTCTCCTTCCACAGACAGCTCCTCAAGGAAAGCATGAACCTCAGCTCCCATCAGGCTAGAGTGTACGTGGTTCTGTTTGCAGGGCACTGTCCCCCTTCCTCTCATGTGACTCACCCGGCACAGTGAATTCAGTCCCTGTGAACAACTTTGCAAAGTTGTTTTTGTATTTATCCTGGGACTGGTTTCAGCATACCTGCAGAATAACCTGTACCTATCCTCTTCCCAGCTGAAAGAACACTTCAGTCTCTATTTCCAATCATTTGGGTTTTTTAACCTGTGCAGAAAATCTGTCCTATATCTAGCAATTACCCTTATAACAGATAATTTATATGATGGCTATTTGTCCACTGAAACTAGATTAATTAATGTATTTAGAAAGTGTATCAGAGGTATCAGAATTCTGAAAAAGCCCAGGTAACACTGACTTGGACTGGCAGTGAATCAGAGGCCAGACATGACAGCTCCATATTCACTGCAATGAATGCATTTTTGAGTATTACTATATCCCTCTTTTTGAGTGTCTTTAAGTAGCTCAGTGAATGCTCACATCCAGGAAAAATGACATTCAAGCTTTTAAAAAGGCTTATTTTACTCTGAAACAGACTTTGTGAACACGTCACTAGAGACGTACATTTTTTCTGGTTTCCTGATTCAGTTATCAAATTTACCCAAGTGAGAGCTGAAATAAATGCTTTTGCTTTTTCCTTTAAATGACACTCAGGAGATGAAAGATTGTACTCACAATCTGAATTATTTGTGAGTGGAGTGCAATTTTGTGACGATTGCTGTCGTATGGTCAGCTTTAGGCCTGATTTTGAAAAGAATCTTCTCTTAAAGAATCAGAGTAGCACTTCAGCATATGTCTAATTTGAAAGCTATCTTCTTCTCTCCTTAATTCAGTCAGGTTTAAGCATATGACTCAAGCTGCCTCTTGCTGAAATTTCTCCTTGATCTCCTTAAAGAAACAGTTCCAAGTGCAAACACTACTTATTGTTCTTCTAGAGTATACTTTTTATCACTTTTTATTACCACTTATTTATTAAATTAATCACATCTTGTGATGACATTATACTGGAAATATGTCATGGTTTGACACTGGCCATCATGTTTATCTAAAGGTGAAAAACAACCACTATGTAAGCCTCCACATAAATTAAATTTAAAACAAAACCCCAGAACTCTCAATGAATTTTCTGAAGTTTTTCTTCACTTCCTCAATAATACACTGTTGATTCTTTTATAATCCAGACAAGAACTATACTCTAGATAAAATTGGACATTCTCTAATGAATAAACATTTTAATATTTTTTTACGGCACTTCATTATCAGCATTTTCTAGGCAAAGAACCATCATTCTGTTTCATCTTGCAGCTTCAGTTCATGCAGCATAAAGCCATTCCCCTAACACAGCCTCACACACCCACACAGCACTCCCTGAAAGCTTATCTCCTACCTTCTTGCAGCTGCTGCCCTTATCACCGTATCACACAAACTGTATCATGGTAAATTGAGTTTTTATCATATTTAATTTCATTCTGGAGCCATCTCTTTGGAAGCAAACATTACCCACATTGTGCTAAAGCATGTCTTCTGCAGAGTAGAACTATACTGTACTTCAAACACTGCATCCAAGAGCATTGGACTTGCTTAAAATAACACATTTAAAGTGCACAGCAAAATGTTACTTTAGCAAAATTTCCTATTCCACATAATAAAGTTGTCATTTTTATACAGAATTCTGAACATTTTATACAACATTTTTATACAAAGCAAACAATTAGTCACATACAGATTAAAGGCAGCATATGCCTTCCACAGGAAAAAAAAAAAAAAAAAATTATTTTTGTATACAGGCGGTGATAGTATTTTTTGTAACCTGGATAATTGCTACAGTCTTGTATGTGCTGCACAGCTGATTTGCTCTACTACCACCCCCAGGTGAAGAAAAAGTGTGTCAGCTCTCTGTGCCTCAGTTACTGCTTTTTTGAGGGCAGAAGAAGATACATTAGGCTCATGACACTGTTACAAGTAGATGGGAAAAAAGAAATTAAATTGTCTCTCATTATGATACACCACAAATATATGCCCACTTCAGTCAGGTGCGAAATAGGAAGAAACACACATTGTTCTGAACTAGAACCTGTTCTTTGGGGAAATGTGATAAAACTGCTCAATGCCTTTAATTTCCTTCAGTAATTATAAAGTCTTAACTCCTAAGCAGACCCACTCCCTCCTTTTCAGTTCATTAAAATAGGTTTAGGAGAAAGTCTTTATTTGGAAAATAGTTACAGTTGGGTGGCTTATAGCATGGAAAAAATGTTAGTGATCTTCCTGAGTCATACAGAAATACAGGACAATGAGCATAGGTGGGCAAGGTATTCCTCTGCTTGGGTGGCAAAGCGAGAAAGCATCATGGCTTAGAAAATGGCTAAGGGTTTAGAGTATGAATAATGGAGAGAATTGTCTGGGAAACGAAAATAATGGTTTGCAAAGTCTGGAATTACTACAGACTAACTTCTAACACTGGAGAAGTCTGCGGAGAACTATGTATGTGAAAAAAAGGAGACTGACACACAGTCAGAAGCCCTCCTGAACATGGACTACCAGTGTTCAACCCCTGCCTTCCCCACCAAATATTCCTAGTGAGTAAATCTGCTCATGACCAAATTTTTGTAGATACTTTTTCCATGCAGAGAAGGATCACAGAAGTTCTTTCTCAGAACCAAAATTTTACTTCTGAGGAAAAGACAACTCCCATTGGGAGAAAACCCCAAAAACATGCAAAATATTTCAGCAGGGTCTCACAACTACAGCTGGATACTAGATTTGATCTCAGGTTGAGTTCATGAGGCTTTGAGAGGAGCCCAAGCTGATAAATCATGATGTGAAAACAGAATCACAACATTTGAGGTTGGTGTGATCTCTGGAGATGCCCTACACCCCCTGCTCAAGCAGGAACAGCAGGGTGGTTCCAGCTGGGTTTCAGTAACTCCAGGGATTGAGACTCTGCAACCTCTCCAGGCCAACCCATTCAAAACTGGCCAGAGCTGCCAGTGTCCCCAGTTACATGAATTAGGCAGAATTACAGAAACTAAGTGGGTACTACAGCATGAAGATGAGTAACTGAACTTACTGTAATTAGCAAAGAGAGGAAAGATAGTATTGAAATGATAGAGGGAGAGTACATACATACACACCATCCGGTTATTGTCTGACAAAGTGACTTTTCTCTCCCAAGAGACGTTTTATTTATTTATGTAATCAGGGAACAGTCTGCCTGAGACTTGAAGAAAACAAATTTTCCTGTACTGGGAAGGAAATCGGACGTTTATCTCACTGCATGTAATTATGCAGCAATGAAATAAACATTACTATATTTAAAGAAAGTGACATAGCATAACATAAAATGTGTATTGTGTACCTTTGCCTATGACCGAACACACAATCCCCACACAAGTCCAATCATTGCCATTATGTAAGCACTCTGAAAGCAGGGCTAAGCTAGGGACAGGTGACTTTATTTCTGATAGTCTCCTTGCTCCTAAATCACTGACACAGTCTGCTAAGGAAAATTATATATTTGACACTATAGAGTTGCACGACACGTCGCTATAGAATTTATTCCCCACACATTGAGTACTTGCTGGTAGAGACACTTTTACTTCTCTTCACCAAGTCCATTAATATGAAGGGCTAGTGTCCTGACACAAGACAATTGTACTACATGGGTTTAAAATGGTGAATTAAATGTTACAGTGCATTACACCAACTGAAATAACATGTCCTGCTTCTGTCTTAAAAAGTGACTTATTTGTAAAGTATGGCTCTGCTGAGAAGTTACTTTATAAAACTAGTATCAGGCTGCCACATGACTTTGTAATGACTGACTTGTATCATATTTCTCAAGCTACAGATAATTTTTTTCTCTCAACTTACACCTTCATTTTAACTGACAGTCCAGAAATTTTTTCATGAGTGCTGAGACTCGGGCAGGTCTGCCAACCCTCAGCCCTCACCACTCCTCCACAGCTCAGCCAGGCGAACCCGTGCCGCAGGTCCACAGCTACAACTTGAATAACTGGGGCTGAACAGGAGTGATTAAACAGCAATTTAGCAACTTATTTGTAAATGAAACAGCCTAGTGAGGCTGTGAATCTTCCTTTGTAATCAGCCAAGCACCCTACTAACCCTCACTTCATGTTTCAATAAAGGCTTCTGCTTTAATTCACAACTCCATAGACTATTACTCCTCTTGGGTCAGTGAGGAAGCTGGAGGTAGTTCGAGAAAATTGCTTTCTAGGAAGGGTTTTTCAAACTCTGCTACCTAATGCCCACTTCTGTTGGTAATTCCCAAGCCAGAAACAGCATCCATATGGAAACTACATACATTCAGAGGTTTTGAATGTGCATATGGAAATATTTTCTTAAATGCTACTAATTAGAATATTTTTAGAGATTAAGATCATACACCACTTCAGCTCATGAGTGTATCCATATATCAACAGCAGGAATACACTCAGATTCTGTTATGATCCCACAGATGTATTGGATCAGTATTTTCAGCAGTAAAATTATAGCTCGGCCAGTTGCCTCTCTGCCATGACTCAGAATGGGATCACAGCCTAACAGTACAATCTTCTTAGAAGATACTGCTGCATGCAATTTTAAAATTAGAATTATTTTTATTAATAATGTCTTCTTCAGATTTCATTCTGATCTTTGTAAATCAATGAAAGTCAGCTAAATTGAAAGGGTTAAGACAGTGTCAAATCAATAAAGCAGTTAGTCAAAAAGCACTCACAACCTCTGTCATTTTTGACAGCCTAGCATAAATATGTTACCATATTAATATTCTAAATAAATATTTGACCTTGCTAAGTCCCATAACTAAATGAAGTCTAGCCTATAGATTAATTGATGTATACAACTGCTTTTCTACACAAGCTTTTGCATTTTTTGTTGCACATAGGAGACAAGTTTGTAATTGATTAAACAATAAGCTAACTGCAGAATGAGGCCTGACAGGACCAAGAGTATTTAAAGAATCCAATGGGCTGTGGATGGATTTTTAAGCGTAGCGAAAACCATGAGGTGAATGAACATGCATTTAATTTAATTTCTGACCTGGAAAAATCAGAGAGAAAAGGAAAACACCAATAAATTATTATTTTCTTTGTTGTTGGTGGAGTTTTATACTTTTGGGGTAGTTAATAAGATTTATTTAATTTAGATATAAAGTTTAGTTAATTTAATACTTTCAGATTTTAATCTATACAGTTGGGATTTTAACAGTTCAATTTAGAGACAGTTGGTTTTACATATTTTTGAAATACTGTTTTATACAAAAAGTTGGGTGTTTATACATTGGATCCTTTATGTATTTTTTTCTTTTAAACTTTGGATTTATCTAGAGTTAGTATTTTGTACTGGTTTTATATTTTTTTTTATATTTCTATGCAGTTGTTTTTTATATTTTGGTTCTTCCTATGGTTGAATATTGTTGTATTTCTGTATTTTCTGAGTGGCTTATTTTAAAACTTGATTGTTAAATAGTTCTTATTTTTCTACACTTACACAGTTGGTTTTAATTTTGTGGGGTTCTATATACAGCAGGTTTATCAAAAACTTCTTTATTTTTACAGTGGTTGTTATGACAGTTAATCCTTTGGTATGGTTCATTTTAACAAGGCTGGGGTTATAAACACTTTGCTTACAACATTGCGGCTTTTAAATACATTTGGGCATTTCTACCTTTGTTGTTTATTGCAGCTGATTGCTTTTATACAGTTAGTAGTTGATTTGGTTGGCTTTTGCTGCAGTCAGGCTGTAAAATAATTGGGTTTTGGCATCCAGTTGTATTTCTACCACTAGTGTGTTCTTTACTTTTGGGGTTTATGCAACTGGTTTTTGGTTCACCTTCTTTATACAGTTGGTGCATTACACTTTGGCTGTTTAATGTGTTTGATTATGCTTTCATATCGTAACACAGTTTTTATACTATTAGTTTTTCATGCAGCTGTTTTTTTCATATGGTTGGGCTTCTGTATTGTCAGGTTTTTATGTTTGAGGTTTACACAATTGTTTTTTTACACAGCTGTTTTTACTATAGTTGGTTTTCTACCCAGCTGGTTTTTGCATGTTTGGTTTTAAGAAAGTTAGTTTTTACAAGCATTTTTATAAGGCTGGTTTAATACAGGTGGGGTTGGTATAGCTGGATTTTTACATGGATGGTTTTAGATTATTTTTTTGCCCCCAGTTTTTTTCCCCCCACTATTGGCTTGTGCACAGTTGTTTGGCATATGTTTGGCTTTCACACAGTTGTTTCTAAACCAGTTATTTTTTATATGTGTTTTTACAGTGGTTTCTTTACAAGGTGCTTTTTTTCATAATATGGGTGCTATTTGATATGGTTAGTTTTTTATATTGTTGGGGATTTACGCCTCAGTTTTATATTACAGTTGGGTTTTTCTAGTGTTGGATTTTCATACCATTTGCTCTTATAGGGTTGCATTTTTATACGACTGGGCTTTACAGAATGGACTTTTCACCTGGATGGGTTTTATATAAATACTTTATTAAACTCTGGTTTACATTACAGTTGGGTTTTTTTAATGGATATTTTCCATACAGTTGGTCTTCAGTGCCATTGATTTTTTTATGTGGTTGTCTTAGTGGAGTTAATTTTGATATGGTTGGTTTACTTATAACCCCTCATACAGGTTTTACTTATAACCCCTCATTCAGGGCTTTACTTCTCCGTGGCAGCTGCCTCACACAGCTGGGGGACGCGTCCTCTGCGCAGGGGCAGGGGGCCAGGGCCCCAGGTTTTCTCCTTCTGATAATTGCTGTCAGAGTTTTAGATCGTTGCATTTAGTAAGGTTAACTTCTCCCTTTTTTAAGGCTGTTTGGTTTTTTTTTAGACCGTTGGTGTTTTCTTCTGTGCTTTTTAATCTGGTTTATTTTTCAACAGCTGTTTAATTAAACAAAGTTGTTTTTTTTAGATGGTTGGTTTATTACAGTTTGTTGTTTTGATATAGGGTGGAGTTGTTTTGGTTTTTTTAATACCTACAACTTTTTTTCTATTCTGCTTTTTAATATGAGCAGGTTTTTACTATTTTAGTTTTAACATGGTTGGGTTTTTTCATAACTTTTTAAGTATGGCTGAAGCTTCAACTACAACAACAGGTGAAATCTAATTTCTCTACAGTGTGTATTTTGATAGCAAACACAGGTTCCTCTAAAACCTTTCTCCTTCATTATTTATAATAATAAATGCCATCTTTATCTGCTGTAATACAATAATTTTTATAATATGAACTTTTCAAATATTAAACAAATGTATACACACATACAGAAACAGATCCAAGGTAACAGAGGTGTTGCAAAGTCTGTGCTGTTTCTGGGAATACAGTGACTGGAGAAACATGAATACTGTTGGTAGCGATATTAAATTCTCTGAGTCATGGTGAGACCAGCCCTATGCAAGTCGAGTGCAGCGGGCTCCTGTTTTCCTTCCTTCTGCCTCTGGAGAGAAGTGGAACGTACCTGGCACATAACTCACCCACTGCCCGTGCTCAGAAACTGCAGCCTCCTCCAGCCTTGAATGGACATTTTGGCACCCTGGTACAGATGGGCACATTTGTGGCCCAACAGGCAGCTGGAACCCAGTCAGTGTTTCACTTCTCAAAATTTAATGACAAACTTATTGAGATC
Organism: Tichodroma muraria; assembly: GCA_013390105.1. NCBI lineage: Eukaryota > Metazoa > Chordata > Aves > Passeriformes > Sittidae > Tichodroma > Tichodroma muraria. The sequence goes on from WAAG01006103.1 coordinate 8,703, forward strand.
GCTCCGACCTTCCCATATAATCTTTTTTCCTTCGTCTACAAGCTCACATGCATACTGAAATTTTCTTGTCAAAATCACAGAGTACCTTCTCATTAAAAGTTGAGATAATATAGGGATCCATTCATTTAGAATCAAAGAGCAGTGTTAAATTCTGCAGTAAAGCTTATTAAATAATTTAAATGGGAAAAGAAAATCTTGTATTCTGTTCATGGAAGTGAGAAGAGCAATGATTTTTAAAATGTAGATTTTTGATTGCTGAATTAAATGATGTAGAACAGAAAACTGTCATGTTTAAAGAACAGGAAATTTTGTTTTAAAATACAATCCTCATTTTAAGTTATTTGCACATTTGATACCCACCGAAAGCTGTTGCAATACACCTAATTAATAAGCCATATATATTTGAACATCTGTATTTCACTCTTCATTTATTTTCTTGCTCACCCACTTGGAGAAAAAACATTTTAAAATATTTAAATGAACATCCAATCAGTAGATAAAATCACAGTTGTCTGGTAAAACTGGTCTGATGACTTATTATTTGTGTGGCTTGCAGCTGAATGACCTTCTGACACCACCTGCTTTCTGTCATCCACACCACCATCGGCTCATAAATACAATATGGTTTACGTTGTGATGTACGTAACATTCAACTCAGCTGCTCAGAGTGGGACACTGCTGACTTTGTTCAAATGCTACCCTAGGAGATGCTCTGGGTAAGCTGGTAAACTAAACATTGGTCATAGCTGGTTACTGCAAACTATACATTGGGTGAGACAACTTATTCATTGCTATTAAGCAGGAGATAACAGCAGGTTCTTCCTGACAGCCTTTCTTCTCTTATTGTTCTACACCAAAGGTCCTTTTTTAAAGAAATGTAGTTTTTAACAATAATGCACATAATGGCTTCTGGGTTGTTTGTTGGGATTTTATTTTTCTGTTTTTCCCACTGACTGCAGTTACTGCACCCTTTTTTAGAGTCACTGAACATAAACAACAGTTTGCAATCTGGGTGGAGACAGATCCTCACACAGTCACATTGACAAACTCAGCCTCTTACCTCAGTCTCTGCCTCACTGACATTTAAAACGCAGTAAAGAAGGGCTAAATTTTTGCCAGGTACCTCCCAGAATTACAGGAAATGCTTACAGATAAATAAAATTAGACATCATGATAGTATCAACCAGGAGAACAAAGCAGTTTTCCTGATATTGACTAGAACTTCATAATGTCAAACCAAAAATGCATTATGAGATGAAATTTAGCTGACTCACTTTTTACAAACAAATAATCCTGACCTCTATGTTTAACATTGTGTATGACAGTCTGTCTATCAGGAATGCAGTGCCATACATGAGTGTACTTAAAGACCACTGAAACAAACATCAAAACAGGCTATTTCAGTTTGACTTGGGTAAATTTCCATACTTACTAAATTCAGTAGGCTCATGCATATTTTACATGTTTCAATGAAAGCCTGACATCTTTCATTAAATTTCTTCTAAGCCTACAGTAATGAAATGAGTCTTCTGCCAGAATTTTTCAGTCACTGGGTGACTGAATTATAATACCATAGAAGTTTGGAAAATAACTACCAAGAGAATTTTCTTAGTTATCTAACAGCTACACAGGAAATGAACAGACTAATCAAATGACTTCCTTCATGGAAGCATCCAAGGGAGATTATTTTTGCTTTTTACACTAGAAAACGAAATTTTACTGAGCACTTGAGAGGGGTGAATGCACTGGGAACCAACTCAAACCATTCTGCATCACCACATCCCAGGATGTCAGCTGTTTGCTCTTGTTTCCCTGCTAGAGGCATCACAGGCATGGCCACTTAGAGCAGTCCATTTCAGTGCTTTTCCATAATCCAAAGTACTCCATCCATTTAAAAATATTCGCTCATGCAAATTTATATTGAAAGCTTAAATATGCTCAATGGATAACAAAAATTAAAGAAGAATCGTCATTTTCAACCCAGAAACACTGTCTTGCAATATTCAGCTTAAATGTAAGTCAATAGAAGTTATCTGAGCTCTGTTTCTCATGAAATAAAACAGTCCTTAAATTTTTCATCTGCCTTGATTTTCAATTACGGATCTTAGTCACATTTGCCTGCAAAAGGACAGTGAGGTGTTCAGATCATTCCCAGTTCACAGCAATCCATCTCATGCAGTTGTTTGCAGTGTGAAGAGCTGTGAAAGTACAGCTTAGGAAACCACAGAGCTAATATGAAACCTCTCATGGGAGGCTGAGGAAATGAAGAAGATTTAAGAATTAATATACACTGCTTCATTTCAGTCCCATTCTGTCATATCAGTTGTTTCCAGAGATATAGGAAAATCATCCAGCTGTAAACTAGCAGAGTAAATTGACTTTCTAGGCATTGCTCACTAGCACTCAGAGCTGTGTATGATCACCTGTCTCAGTGCACACCAAATCTCACCACAGCTAAAAAACAACACCATCATATTTTAGGAAAATTCTTTCTCCTATGACAGCATACAGACAGCAAAGATTTTGAAAAAGAGAACTTTTTTGTAGAAGTTCTTTAAAGGTTCTTACTGCTTTTACAGTTCTCACTGAGTTTGTTTTACCACAAAGCAGTTCTGAAATTAAACAATCTCAGTTATCATCTAAAGAAGTGGGAAGAAGGATCAATTACACAGCCTATGGAATACTTCTGGTTGCTATCAAAAGCATAGACTTAATACAGTTTTCCCAGCAGATCAAAGAGTCACTCTCAAAGTGTCCTATTTCAAACTGTGCACTCCGTAAAAGACTTTCATATTACCTCTGCAAGTGTTTAATAAACTGATTGTTCACAATGAATATGAAGGAGTAGAAAAATAAGTAGCTTATAAATTCATCTTATTTATTTTTTTGATCTGTAAGGAGTAGCCAAAACTGACTAGTTTAAACGAAGAACAAGAGGGCTTGTGAGATGGAGTTTCTAGAAACAGGAATCAAAGCCAACTTTTGACAGTGGCAGAAGTTGTTACTGAACTTCTGTTCGTTTTATCGAGATAATTTTGAGATAGATATAAGTAAACAATATTGGGGACTCTGCTGACAGTCTCCAAAGCAGCTCTTTTCAGCTGCTGTACCAAGCATTTCAGATATTTGGCAATATTCCAGCAGGGCTCACCTGCTTGAACACAGTTTGAAAGACTTCCCCCAGAGTTAACCACTAAACCCCACATTCTACTCAAGTCACACTATGATGTGATATAAAATCGATGTCAGGGATTCTGGCAACAATCAAAAAGCCCCCAACAAAACACAACAACAAAATAAAACAAAAACCCTTAGAAAGTAGGATACAATCCTGAAAAAGAGGGTTGTGCTAGTAGTAAAGTTCTTGTATTTCAGATGTTCTCAGGTAAATAAAGTTTAAAAAAATGTCATGCTACTTCTCTGGTC
>WAAG01006106.1:203-114850 GCA_013390105.1 Tichodroma muraria
CTTGCTTTTTAGGAATGATTTCAGAATAATGATTAGCCTTGAATAGCTGAAGAGCCTATTGCCAAGGGGATCAGAGTACAGGGTTGGTACTAGCTGATCTTGTACATGAGTGTACAAGCAAAAAATCAGATTGACAAAACTGAGATACAGACGAATGCTTTATATTTTTTTCTGAAAAGATTCTCTGCTAATTTGTCAACTGTCTTTTATGATCAGAAAAAAACCCTCCCCAACTTCTGTCTTCAGCCTTGAGTTCTAAAGAGAGGGATAATACAAGCCATGAAGAGTTGAAGGCTTAGTCACTGGATTAACATAAATAAGGGATAGCCACTGGAGAGGAAGGGAAAACCTAATTCCTGCAGAATGAGCTTTTGATTGTGACAGACATGAATTTGAGACAGGGATGCGAGTTCAGCTGGGCTTTGTTCTGCATGCAGGGCCTCTTTGTGTTATGACTCGTGGTAATGGTGCTTCTTCACATCACGAGGACTAAGGACCTCTTCCAGAATAATTCTGTGCAAGGCTGCTTTTTTTGGTTCTTCTTGGTGGTGGGTTTTCTTACCAGGGTCAAGTGTTTGGCCCCTGACAAGTGCACTAAAAGTGCACTTAGCACACATGGGCAGATGTGCTCTGGGGGAACACGTAGGGACCCATCTGCAGATTCTTTCTGGGTTTTCTTCTCTGGGTTTAATGTTTTATGCTAGTGTGGAATTTGGGACTTCATTCCCATTTTTCAAATGTAGTGTAGTTTAGGAATGCATCCTTCTATCTCTTCAGATTAGCCCTGTATGCTCTCAAGCCTGGTTGTGAAATATTTTCGGGTTTATTCTTTCTGGATCGATGGGTGCTTGGAGTATGATAGGTGTTTAGTGACATCACCAGAATTTAGGAAACATGCTGAAAGAACAATGTAAAATGGCTTCTCTTCATTGTAATGACATCGAAATTCTATTTTAACAAATGAAAATGACTGCAGAAAAGCACCTAAAATCTGTCCAATTCATACTAAACTGAATTATAGTAAGTAATTCAATTTTATGGAGTTATAGCTGAAGTATAGATCTTAGTTTAGTTTAGTAATTCATTTACCTCCTTGAATGTGACAAATGGCATTTAGTGTGACATAGGATCACTGTGGAACTATTCTGAACCCACTGTGGTCATGATGTACACAACAGGAGGGTGGGTTTTCCTGGGCTAGAAGGAAAGGTAATTCACACAGCTCAGAAGCTGGGTAAGGGAGGAAACAAATCTACTGCTACTTATTTCCAGTACTGGGTAGATGGTAAATGATTAAGTGAAATCGATGAGACATCTTCCCCTTGTAGTTGTCTCCTGCTCAGTTTTGGCATAGGGATTGCTTTCATATGCCCAGAGCTTGGTGTCTTCTGTTGCTGCTGGAATGTTTGTGAAAACATAGTGGGAGGGAGAGCACTGGCATCTTAAATGAATATTAGAAATTTTTTTTTATGCCTGCACTTATGTCTTTTGCTGAACGTATTATTGTAGATGGGAATGTTTTGTTGCTGTCCTATACCTGTTCTTTTGTGAGGTTACTGGAGTGTAAGGTAGTGCTCTTGCACAGCATAGATGGACCATATAGAGATATTGAAAAGAGTGGAATTTTTATTCAGTGTGCGCTTTGAATTCTTGAAATACTGGCATCATGTATTTCGTTTTACAAACCCATAATGGCACAGTTGCAGATTGTTACACTGAAGTGCTGTCTATGATTTGAAGGACTTACTGTAGGTGTTAAAGCTTTTGATGATTTAATGTTCATGGACTTTTTTTCTGTAACAGATTATTCTTGACAAGTAATTATTTTTCCTGAAGAAAGAAGTATTTCAGAGTAAAATGGCAAGATTTTCAGGTTTTATCAGGATTCCGTATCCATATGGTCAACAAAATGTTTTAATGTATAAAAGACAATTTGAGACCTTGAGCATTCATTGTTTCTCAATCCAAAGGAAAAGAGGGAGATGAACAAGCACTTGAGTATTTTCTTTAGTGCAGGATGTTAAGATTATTGCAGGTTATTTACAATAAGATACCACTTCCATTTTGGGTCCTTCTGCCCCTCAAGAAGGCCTCAGAAAGCAGCAGTTGCACAGTTGTTGCCTCTCTCGCAGCCTCACTTCTCCTGTGAGTCAAGGGCTGAAGATGGTTCTTCCTGCCTGTTTAGTTAACCTTTTATCTTTTTCCATATTTTAATTTTCCTTGACTGATACAGAAACCCGGGGTTTATTTCACTTACACTCGGTCATGGTGGGTTTTGCTTGTTCCTCATCTCACCTCGTCAGATTGAGGTGATTTGATTTTTAGGAGCCTGTGTAAAATGTGACCTACTTTCCCAGTTGGCATCTGTGCCCAGGAGAATTCTGGGTGGGTGTCAGTTAATGAGCCTCTCCTGTGCTCTGTAGTTTAATGCTGTTTTCAGTGTAGTGTAATGTGCTGAATAAGGCTTAGGTTATACCCCAGATATTGACAGCTGTCCTTGAAATAGGTGATGATATGTAATAAAAACTGTAGCTAGAAAGTACAAAAAAATCTCTCTTAAACTATGGCACATAATTATTGCAATCATACTCATTCTTGTGGAAGGACTGCTCTGGTGTAAATTCCAGCAAGTGATTTGGATGTTTGTATTAAATATCTTACCATGGGAATTGGTGACTCTAATGGGGAGTGACATTTGTGATGGCTCGGTGTGAGTGTGTTTTTTTCATAGTTCAGACAAAGCAGGTAAACGACCCTGCTGCTGCTTCCAGCAGGGTCAACAAGCCAGTTTAATCTTCTGCTGTAATCAGCTGTTTTCTTGCATGAAAATACATTTCATCTCTGCCTTTTCACAAAATTTTAATAGAGCTGTTACAGGAGCAGTCACGTTCCGTAGTCAGGGAACATCTCTGGGATCAGAGATGGGATTGTTGGCTCCTGGCTCCGAGTGAGCGCGGAGAGCTCAGCTGCACGTGGAGAGCCTGCAGCAGGAAGAAGCAGATGCATCTCCCCAGCCAGATGGAGCATATGCCAAGAGACAAGTGTAACAGTGTGGGGAGCATAAACAGAAAAGTTGGTGTTGAAACACTATGTTTATAAACCAAAAGCTCTCTGGTTTTGTTTTTCATCCAGCTTTCTCCACCTCCCAGCATTGCTTCTTTTCCAGGCTGGGAATAACCAATGTGTATTTTGAACTGTTGTTGGTGTGTAGTAGTTTGTTTTGGTAGCACTTGAATTGGTTCATTGCTTCCTTTTTTCTAAATTTGGGTTGACTTCATGTGAAAATGAAGATCTGGGAATTGTATCTAAATATATACTTGGATGCACACATACAAAATTAGATGAGAATGACCTTCAGTTAATTGATCTTATTTCCTTCCTTGGTGGATACCTGGTGTATCCGATCTAGATAAGGATTTGCAAAGCAATTTGGGCTTCTGTATTTTGCTGTTCAAAGCTAAAAAGTAAGATGGTGGAAATGGTGTCATATTCTTAAAAAATAGTTATTTCTTTGAAATGTTTCATAACAAGCTACACCGTAAGTTTTTAAATTTATTTTTAAGAAGATGCCCTGTAACCAAGAAAATGAAAACTGATGCTGAACATAGCTGACTAAAATCTCCAAATTTACATGAAATATCGGCACAATTTTACCGATCTGTGAGGCAGCCCCAAGGAATGCTGATGGTTAAACGCACACTGGAGATGGGAGGGAGGCTGACACTGTGATGTGTTAGCATTGTTCTGCATTCCTGCGTATTTGATAGATGGAGAACTGCCAGAAGTGAGCAAGACCTGGGGGGAATAGAGAAAAAAGCTTTGGGCTGATAGAAGAGCATGTATTGGTGTAGTATTATGTATTTTTGTAGTTCAAACCACTTGATTTGGTCTCCAAACACTGTGGGAGTAAGTGGTGCACGTTTAAAAGAAGGAAGAAGCTTAAAAATTATTTCAGTGAGGGAAGGAAAAGACTTGGTAATCTGCCCATGATGCTGAGAAAATGTAGGCATTATTGGGCTTGATTTGCTAAATGATTATGTAAATGTAATTATACTGCATATAACATTTCAAATAATTTGAGATGGCACACAAATACCTTTGAGACATTTTAAGGAGGTGATTGAGGAGGATTTATGTATGGTTAAGGACTAAAATTTTCTTTCAACTTACCTTAAAAAGAGGGGAAGTGCTTGAAAACTGAAGTGGTCTGGAATGAGTCATCAAAAGCTTTTATACATTTGTATGTATATATATGTGTATGCACATGTATATTTTTATGTATCTGTCTACAGTGGTTTGAATCTTATTTTTTTCCTAGTAGAAGTGTTTGCTATAAAACCTGACTTAAAAAACAGGTTCTACCTAGGGGTTTTAGTTCCCACTCATGGTTTTCATTACCTTGAAAAATTTAAAATGTGGTCAAAGTAGCAAATACTTATTTTTAATACTGTGACGGAAGACAACTGTGCATTTTGTGCTGAACAGAACAGTTACCACTCATGGTGTCTTTGTCTCTTATTTCTCTCCCTTCCTCTTTTTTTTTTAATTTGGGAGATTAAATTCAACACTTAATTCCCACGGTATCTTTTTAGAGCCGTTTACTCTTATGATTAATTTTTCCATGTCTTGCATTTGGTAATACTGTTTTACTTAACAATATTATTTTAATGCTTTGTGCTGAAATTGGTTTGGACATGTAGGTGATAAACGTGCCTCTTTATTTATTTCAAAATGTCAGATTATTGGTGACTTTAAGCAAGCTGACCATACTGGCAAAAAGTTTTTGTTCCGAGTTCATGTTGTTTTGCATTCTTTCATTGCTGATATATAAAGACTTTTCAGAAATAGGATAGAGTGAGGTTTTTTGTTTTGTTTTGTTTTTTTTTTAGTAGCTTTGCTTTTCCTGCAAATAATCTAAAGTTGTACTTCCCTTGTATCTAAAGCAGTGAATAAATTTAGTGTTTTAGGGTTAAGAATACATTATTTCTTCTTCTTTAAAACGGTGCCAGTGCTTCAAATTTACCATGCTCTGCTGGTATTCTGAATCTTGATGAATTCCAGATTTAGTCACTACTTAAAGCATATAGATATCTGAAGTTTGTCTAGAATGCATCTTTTTATAGAAGTTTCTGAAGTCTTGCTAATAATGACTGTACTTGGCTGCTGTATTGCCAGCAGTGATTTTATGGAGCTGCAGTTCAGGGTGCTCTCTGTCCTATGCCAGCTCTGTCACAGTTACACCAGTGACATGACTTTAAAGCTGTGAACCGAAATTTGCTGTGATGTTCTCGTTTTTTTAATAAACTACCAGCAAAAGCTGGTAGCTCTGAGCAGTGAGTGGCAGCTGACTTGGCTGTGCATCATTACAGTCTCAGATTGGATCGGGTGCTCCTCTGGAGCTGTGCTGCTGGGAGGGCCAGAATCCTAATCTGTGTCAAATACTGCTACAGAGCTCTTGCGTGCCAAAAATCTACCAAATTCTGTCTACCAAAAATCTCTGCAGAATCAGCCCTGAAATAGGCAGGGATTGGATTCTCCTCTGTGAAACTTGGTTTTATTTCCCAGCTGTGCAAGCAATGTTTTTCCAACTGATTCTGCTCTGTGCTAGGAGAATGTTTTTATTTTTGAAATTTATAGGGCAGACACACAACATCCAGTTCTCACACCCACTGCTCGGGAGTCGCTTGTCAAAGATTCAGTTCTGGGTTTAGCTGTTCTGGAGATACCGTGTTAAGTAGGATTGAAAGTTGACTCCAAGAAAATCCACAACAGCTCATCCATCGCTTGTTAGTGCTGGAGTTCATGCAGGCAGTCACACAAAGACGTAATTATTGCATGAACAAGTTCTTCAAGCTGGGCCGGTCTCGTGTATTCTGCAGCCCTTGTGTTGCTGCAGAATTTGGTGCTTTTGAAATTCTGTAGTGACGGAAAAGTATATTTTTACTTTGCAATTTCAAAGTGAGGACCGTGGCATCTGTTAATCAAGAGAGAGTAACTTTACACAAGCTGTGCATGGAAAGAATAGACCCAGAACAAAGCATCTCCTGCAACTACAGCAAGATCAAGGACTGTTCTTTCTGTGGTAGGCTCGATTTCAGTTGAGACTTCATGTAATCCCAGCTTTTGACTTCCAGGTTCGTGGGTTCGGTTGTGTCTTCTGCCAGGGATTAACCGCCTTGCAGGAGGGACAGCAGCAGGGCTGCTTCTTGTTCGTCGCCGTTCCTCAGCCACTGTTTCAGCCTGTGCTGCCCGAGGGAGGGGGGCTCATCTCCAGTGCCTCGCTGCCTCCTGCCCTCACCACGTCCGCAGTTTTCAGTGCGCTGCTTTCGAATCTTGACGTTCGGGCCGCGAGCTGCCGGGGCGCGTGCAGCAGAAGGCTCAGGGACGCTGGGCTCGCTCGTTCTTGCGCGCTGGCAGCGTGTCGCCGCCGCTGCTGGGGCCCAGCGGGGCCGTAACGCGCGAGCGGAGCGGCGCCCGTGGAAACGGCTCCTGCAGTGCGGCCGGAGAAGCTGCGGCGGAAGGAGGAGAACGGTGCTGGAGGCGGTTGCTGTGGTACTGACCTCTGACTACCCCGACAGCACGCGACATGGGACACGCGACGTGCCCCGTGACACGCCGCAGTGAAACTTTGCGCGTAACACGCGACTGTGACGTGCCACAGGTGACATGCCGTGTGTGACACGCGAAAAGTGACGTAACAGGCCCTGTGACACGCGACTGACACGTGAAGTGTCACATGTCACTTGATGTGACACACTACACGTGACACGCGACCTGTGAATTTGACACGCGATGTGACACGCCACACGCGACGTGCCACACACGACACATGACGTGACATGCAACACTCCACGCAACACACCACACGTGACACGCGACTGACGCGCCACATGTGACACCACTTGATGTGCGACATGCGATGCATGACGCATTACACGCCAAAAGCCACACGCAACATGACACGCTCCGTGACACGTGATGTGACACGCCACAAGTGATATGTGATGTGACGTGATGCGTGACACGCGACATGCCACATGACACATATCACGCCACATGCCGAGTCACATGCGACATATGACACGTGTCATGTGACACATGACAAGTGACATGCGACTGACACCTCATGCGACAATGCACACGTTACATCCGACATGCCACAGGCGACACACGTGACACGACATGCAACACAACACGCCACACACGTCTCATGCCAAAGGCAACACGTGACACGTGACTGTGGCATGCCACTTGACTCGCGACATGTGACACACAAGTTTGACATGTGACATGACGCACCACACGGGAACTGTGACATGCAACACGCGACACATGACAGGTAACACAAGACACGACACGTGACGCGACTGTGAAATGCGACACGTGACACACCACTTGACATGTGACTGACGTGTGACATGTGACATGCGACGGAACACGCAGCAGGACACGTGACTTGACATGCGACACAACTCACATAACACATGATATGCCACACGTGACACACCACTTGACATGCGACACACGACACGCGATACGTGACGTGAATTTGACACGCGACACGCCACACACCACATGGCACACGCAACTGGACACGTGACATATGGCACACCACAGCTGACATACCATAGGTGACACACCACAAGTGACACACGGTATGACTCGTGACCTGCAACTGGCACGCTACTTGTGACACGGCACACGCGCCACGTGACGGGTAATAGGCGACGTGCCACACGTGACACGTGACGCCTGACGCACAACGTGACCTGCGACGCGTGACACGCCGCTTGACAGGCGACATGCCACGGGACACATGACACGTGATGGGACATGCCACATGCGACACTCAACGTGACGCCCCACAAGTGACACGCCACAGGTGATACACAATGTGACACATGACGTGACATACGACAGGCAACACGTGAAACGACATGCGGCAGGTGACATGCCACATGTGGCCCGCCACATCACATGTGATGCCAAAGGTGACACAGTAAAGGCGACACATGACGGGACATGACACGTGACTTGACGCCACACACCACACGTGACCCGTGATACGACACGTGACACGCTCCCAGTGACACGGCACACGGCGTGACACGTAACGTGACATGCCGCATGAGCCGCCACACAGGACATGGGACATGTGACACAGGACACACGACTGAGACGCCACGCATGACACACCACATGACGTGTGGCACATGATATATACACGCCACACGCAACATGACATGCTCCACAACACGCGATGTGACATGCCACAGGTGATATGTGACGTGACACATGACACGTGATGCACCACACGTTACACATCACACCACGTGCCGCGTGTGACACGCTGCCACAGGGGATACGCCATATGCTATGTGTAACACGCGACTGTGACACGTGGCATGTGTCAGACACACGACGTGACACACAACATGCGCTGGCACAGGGGACACGCCATATGCTACGCGTAACACGCGACACGTGACGTGATGGACACGTGACATGTGACGCGTCACTTGACACGCGACACGTCACGTGCTGCACCTGATACGCGACACGTGACGCACCACATGCGATGCGCGATACGCTACACACAACACGCCACAGGTGACACACAACATGCGGCACACATGTGACACGTGACACATAGCACATAGCACGCCACATGTGACATGTGACGTGCAACAGGCAACACATAACAGGTGACACGCCACCGTGACACGCCGCGTGTGATACGTGATGTGACACGTGACTGACGTGCTACATGTGACGCGATTGTGACATACCTCACACGACACGTGACGTGCCACAGGTGATGCGACGTGACCTGCCTCGTGATATGCGACTGTGACGTGTGACAAGCGACATGTCTCGTGACACGCCCCTTGACATGGGACACGTGACATGTGACCCGTGACATGCCAGAGACGACACGCCAGATGTGACGCAGGACCTCACACGACACGCGACCCGTAATGTGCCACAGACGACACGCCTGATGCGACACATGACGTGACGCAACGTGCAACATGTGGCATCCGACACGCAATGTGACATGCCACATGTGACACGTGACGCCCCAGGTTGCGCGACATGTGACACACAACATGGCACACAATATGCAACTGACACGCTACATGCGATGCGCCTCACATTACACGTGACGTGCGCCACGCTTTGTGTGATGCGACTTGTGTCACATGACGTGACACGCCACAGGGGAGACACGACGTACCACACGTGACAAGCAACATGTGCAGCTACAGGCGACACGTCACATGCGATGCGTGACGCATGACTGTGTCACGTGACGCATGACGGTCACGTGACACGTGACGCACCGCTCCTGACACGTGACGCGCAACATGTGATGTGTGATGTGCTACATATGACGCCACAGGCGACACACGACATACGACACGTGACATGCAACACATAACACACCACGCACCTCACATGACGTGAGGCGACAGGCAACACGCAACACATGACACGTGACATGCTACTGTGACACGCCGCATGTGACACACGATGTGACATGTGACTGACGTGCAACACGTGACGCGACAGGTGACACGCCATATGCAATAACCTACATGTGATTTGCAAACTGACGCTCAACACGTAACGTGATACACGACCTGACACGACAGGTGGCATGCAACTAGGATATATGTGTGATATGCCACTTGACATCTGACACGTGACACATGACCCACAACACGTGACACACCACAGGTGACGCGCCATGTGCGCCTGGTGACATGCGACTGTGACGTGTGACTTGTGACATGCCTCTTGACACGTGACACCTGACACGTTACACGCCACACGTGACATGCGAGAGGCGACCCACAGCACGCAACGAGATGGGATGCACAACTTGACACGTGACACTTGATGCGCCTCAGGTGATGCGCCACTTGACACGCGACACGTGACACGCGACGCGTGGATTTGACGCGCCACGGGACACGCCACACATGACATGCGAAAGGTGACAGGCGACAGACGCCACATGCCGCACGCCACATACCGCATGTAACTGGACACGTGACACACAACACGTGACACATCATAGGTGTCGCGCCACTCGTGACACGCCACTCGTGACACGCAACACATGACATGCGACGTGACACGCAACATGTTGCTGACACGCTACACGTGATGCACCTCACGTGATACACGACACACCTCATGTGACATTATGTGTGACGCATGACATGACACGCAACATGTGACACATGAATTTGACGCGCAGCGTGACTCGCCACACCACACAGGCAATCTGCCACAGGCGACATGCGACGCGACATGCCACACGTGGCACGCAACACGTGACGTGCCGCTTGTGAGATGTGACACGTGACACACCACGTGTGACGCGACAGGCGACGTGACACGGGAATCTGACACCCCGCCACACTCAACGCCAAAGGTGACATGGCAAAGGCGACACACGATGGGACATGTGCCACGTGACACGCACTGTGACATGCAACTTGACATGCGACACACTACACGTGCCACGTGATACAACACGCAACATGTGACATGCCCCGTGTGACCTGCCACACATCACACTCCCCAGGTGTTACGTCACACGACGTGACATGTGACGTGACACGCCACGTGGGACACATGACACGGGACAGGACACACGACTCACACACCACAAGCCACACATGACATGCCACACGTGACAGGTGACATGTCACAGTTGACACACGACATATGACACGTGACACACCACACGCGACACGCAACATGCAATGCCACACATAACACGCCATGGGTGAAGTGCCACACGTGACATGACTGTGACACGCAACACGTGACACGCCACACTTGACGCGACACGTGACTGACTCACGACACGTGACACGCCGTACTTAACACGCCACTGACACGCAACATGACGCACCACTTGATGCGCAACACGTGATGCGCCACGGGTGACATGTGAAACGTGACATGCCACACGTGATTGTGACACGCAACAGTGACTCGCCACATGTGACACGTGACGCGCGACGTCGCACATGACGTGCAACGTGGCATGCCTCTTGTGATATGCTGCATGTCACACCGCATGCGACATGTAATGTGACATGCGACCATGACACGCGACATGTCACACGTCACATGCAGCACGCTACAAATGACACGCCACAGGTGACACACGACGTGACACGCGACACATGGCACGCCGTACGCGACATTTAGCGCAGCAGGCGACGCGTGATGGACGACACGCCACGGGTGACACGTCGCACGTGACACCTGACTGTGACACACCATACGTGACACGCCGCAGATGACCGCCGCAGGTGGCACGCGTCTGTGACGCGCAACGTGACACGCAACTACGACAACCCTCATGTGACACCACACGCGACGTGATGCGCCACAGGTGACGTGACACGTGTGACACGGGACACGTGACACGCCTTGTGACACGTGACTGTTATACGTGACAAGTGACATGTCACGTGTCACACCACTTGACACGCGACACGTGACGTGCCGCATGCAACACGTGGCACACCACCGGCGACACGCGACATGCGACTGCGACACGCGACTGCGACACGCCACCGGAGACATGCCACGCCTGACGCGCGTCGTGACGTGACACACGTGACACGCGTCTGTGACGCCCCGTGCGACCCGCGAGCCGTGTCCCGCGCCGGNGGGTGAATTTCAGCTGCGCTTTTGGGTTTTGCTGGAACCGCTGGGTAATTTCAACAGGCGGTGGAAAGTGCGTTTTTCTCAATAGCGCCCCAGTATTTTGGGAATGGCGAAAAGGTCTTTTAGGTCGAAGCTGTTCCACGTTGTCCCACCGTCGACTCTTCTATGACCGTAACTAACGGGCGCCGTTTAAGGCTCTTTCCTGCAGGTAACTCAAAACTCAGTCCTTGCTGATTGCAATGGTTTTTTTAAAAGAAAAAAACCAAATCCCGTGTTCCAGAGCCAGGCTTTAGCTAACGTTGACGTGAATTACGTGATAAAGCTTTCCCAGATTTCGCTGTCCCTGATTCCTGTACAGCCTTTTCTCTCTACCTCTCCGGGTTCCACCTTTGATTTCCCACCCCCGTTCGCATTGAATCGGGACGGTCTTCAAAGAGGCGCTTTGGCTTTTGAATAATTTGCACTAAATGGAGGCAATGCAGGACGCAGCGCGTTAAACGTATCGCGCTGACGCGCCACTGAGAAGTTCTGCGTTTTGAATCATGAATTGTGGCGTTATTAGAGCTGTGTCTGGAAGTCCCACGTTCTCGTGATTTTGGCTCAGTAAAAATAGAGCTGTAGTTGCTCGTACCTTATTTCCGTATTTTCGGGCAGGCTCTCCGCTTCCTGTCGTACACCCTGATCTCACCTGGTGTTTTCATGTGCTTGCTTTCAGGTGTCTCATTCAGCCTGCTTATTTTTGGGGTGGGTTTTTGTGTGAAACAAGATGGCGGTCCCATACAGCAATTAAAGTATTAGAGCTTGCTCTGGGAGAATCAGCCAGCGCCCATAATCTTACACGTGAACGATATTTTAACAGTAGCATGAATCCTTGGAATCTACTGAACGTTTTCTTTGGGAACGGTTGCCATTCGTATTGTAATTACTGTTTTGAGTAAGTTATCTTGAGTACCAAGACTCTGAGAGAGTTCTGTTATCCCTTCCAGTTTTAAAGCTGTAAAGAACTATTCCAAATAAGAAGTATTTGTAATTGCAGTACAAGGGCAGGTAGACCTAAAGAACCCCATTCTTTTTATTAAATGAATTCTAATCAGAGTTAAGCCATTTTTTCTTGGCAAACTATGAGTAGGAGATAATATTTTTCCTAAAGAACTTCTAAAAGATTACGAAGGATATTATGCAGATGGATTGCTGCACTTGGAAACTTTTCATGTTCCATATGGCTTATCTGCAGTGCACTGTTGCTGAAAGGAGGCCTTCAGTCAGCTACTGCTGCTGCTGATTTATAATTTAACCATTGCAAGTACGTGAAGATCTGTATTTGGGAGGCTGTGTTTGTACATCTGCGTGCTGTTGTTTGGGTGAGGACTGAAATAAAGCATTTATGTACCATGAAATATCTCTTTGAATGTTCTAACGTAGAACTGTGTTTTGCTCCATTTTATCATTAATTTTGTTTGTTTGCGAATTTATAGTCCCCAAAAGGACTATAAAATGTATTTAATTTATATGCTAAGGAGTAATTTTTGCTACTTGAAGATGAATATCAGTCTATTTTGTCTTTGCTTTTTAATAAAAAGATTGAAAAAGATCAAGTTAAACTGGCACTTTAGTACTCTTTAATGGGACAATCTAGTTGTTGTTTTTTTCTATAAAATAGGTAAAGTGCAAACCCGTTCAGTGATTTAAAATTTAATAATCTACTGAGTTGGATGGAAAGTGAAACAAAGACAAATGCATCAAAAATCGGACTTTGAGAGCTAGACTAAGCTGTCACTGTGGAAACAGCATTATCAGTGCTAATGGATTACTAATCATTTTAAGTCTCGAGGAGTTCATTTAGGACCAAGCAATCCAGCTTGTTTGTAGGTCAGCAACTGCTTTATAAAGTCCACGGTTCGCAGATAGTGTTTCTCTAAAATCACAAATACAGGCACGCAGCTGCCTTCCCAAACCTTCTAGTCCAGAGCTGCGTAATATTCTGGGGGTGAAGAGTGGATTTTATAACCCATAGAGTTCTAATTCTTTAGTAATTGCTTGTGGTTATCTACTTAAAAGAATGTTTCACAGCAGAGATGCTTCAGGCTAGAATTTAAACTTCATGCCATATCAAGTCTATAAACCTTTTGTATGTGTTATTTTATATAAAAGAGAATTTGAATCCTGAGTGCCATCTTTATCATATCTGGGAGGAATTTGACAGCTAGCTTTCATGTTTAGCAAGCCAGGGATACATGTTAAAATTTGCCAGATACTGGAAGTGGTCCAACATTTGAAACAAGATGGTGTCTTTTCTTAGAGTGGTTTATAGCAGGGACACTGATAAAATTTCAAATCATGAACATTTTTCATCTGTAAATGCTGAATACCTTTGCCTAAAACTGAACATAGAGCATTGCTAAAAGAGCTCTTCTTTTTCTTTGTATTTTATGGATAATGGTAGGCGGGCTTAGAAATTTTTTATTTGTAAAATCCTGGAATAAGTAATTAATCCTAAATCACCTTTTTTTAATTTTCATAGCAAACTATAGTATTCGGCCAAGAAATACAATAACTGTAGCAAACTTTAAGTTCTGCACTCAGAATTTTTCATGTCCGTGTATTTTTGCATAACGTCAACTATTTGCTTTTTAAATATCGCTACTAATTGAGCACAAGTGTGGAAAATATTATTTAAGTAAGCTGAAAGTAGAGTATGTCAATAGTTCAGATTTTCTTTAGCATGCAGTATTGTGGTTGGGGAGCCTGCCAGAAAGATTGGGAAGGTCTTGTTCTTTAAGAAGTTAAGCTCTCCAAGTTGCTTAGCTCATGGAAATGTCTGTCATAATCTAATTTGGCCTCCTGTGCGTTTCAGGGAAGTTTTGAAAGCCGGGCACCGCTCCTTCCCTGAGCTGGTTTGGGATGGATGTGTTTGTGGCTATAATTAGAACGTGAAATTTGAACTGATAGTGTGGCAAAATGTAATTGAAAATGTATCAGGGATACTGAAAGGAATAATATTAGGGCTAAATGTGAGTAGCCTCCCAACTCAAAGGACAGGAAAATAGCTTCATAAGGAAATTTGCAGATGCTTCAGTGGTTGAAGTTGAGAATATTAATAGAGCCTGAGGAAAATATATCAAGTTTGTAAACATCACATAAAACAATGCACTACATCTGTCTGTGGAAAAAGAAATTTCAGCCTACAGAAATAATTTTGATGAGCTTAAATAGACAAAACACCGTTACTGAGTTGAATTATCTGTTTGTTTTTTTTCTCTGGTTGTTCTCGTTTGATGTTTATGCTGTACTGGGGATTCACTCTTGCTTGGATTTTAGACAGCGGTAAATTCATGTACCCGGCACTGTAGGGTCAAGGTCTGACTCTGCAGAGCTGTGTTGTTAATTTAGAGAAAAGAAACAGCAGTGATGATGCTTCTGTAGCCAAACTGACCCGCAGGAAGTTTAAAAATAGCTTTTGGTGGCTAAGAATACTCCTTGGGTACTTGAATATGTTTTATACATAATAGGGGAGACATAACGATATCTAAAGGATGAGGCACCTTACTATTGTTCAGGCTGATGAAAGTGGAATATTTTGTGTTACAAAAGAAGAGGCAAACAGCCAGGTTTTAGACTCGACTTCTTGGCAATGGTATGTATCAGGAAGCAAATAATAAAACAATTGTGTTGCTTTCAGCAGGACGTTCTGCTGCATGTGAAGCCTGTGGTGATACACATGGTCCTTGCCTGCTGTGGGAAGGGAGCTGAGCTGCAATGAAGGAATATGCCCTGTTTTGTCTCACTGATCTTTCATCTTTTAAGAAAGAAAACTGGGTGGGAATGTGGTGCTGTGACTGCTTTATTTGTCCTTCATTCTGTGACTATCACAGGAAAAAAAGGTGTGGCTTTTCATGTAGGATGTGATTATCAGTGGTGGCTGAGGCTGAGGTTTGCTGGGCCAGTCCTTCTGCCTCCTCTGCATCTGTGGTGCTCAGCCCACACGTTGGCAACCCACCTATTCCTGCTACAGCTGAGTATAAAGCAGCAAAAATAAGTTAAATAAAGAATGGACAAGGATAAATTTTTGTCATTTTAGTGAGAAAAAAATACTCTCCACTCTTGTATGGCATCTCCAGAGCATCAGTAAACTTGAATCATTTATCCTTTTGATATCCACGGTGGAGGTGCCTACCAGACCAGCACAAATACTTAAGCAGTACTAGTAGGGCTTTTCCATTACTTCAGGCCGGAGAAATATTTGCACTTTAAAAATTATGATATTTAGAACATATTTACTCCAAATTTGTGGTGCTTTGCAGCTTTTCCATGCTCTGATTGCAAGAGCAGAAGCGGAACTAGCCACAGGATTTAAGTGGAAGGTTTGCCTTTTCCAAGGGAAATCACTTTTCATTTCAGTCTTAGTCAAATTTTGGACATGGTTTTCCTGATGATTTGGGATGAAATACCAACAAAAATCCTCTCTGGCCAGCTCCAATAGTAAGTGCAAAAATAGAGCTGTTAACATGATACATGGTAGCTTTGACAGCAACAACCATTTCCTTTTTGTGTAATATTACAAGAAACCAAACACTGAGTGTTTTGAATGACCTGACACTTTTTTTACACCTCATAACACTTTTTACACATGAGGTCATCCTACATTCTTGCTTTAAGGCAGAAAAATATCATTTCCTGATGTGACAATGAACATAATCAAGTTCTTTACAGTTCTGCCAGGGCTGGTAAGGAGCCCAGATCCCAGTGTCAGAAATCTTGGCTTTTTAACCAAACTCACTGATCAGAGCACAAAACACACTGATTGTGCTCTTTAATCACAGCAATGTGTGCCTTTGGAGTGGGGTGTAAAGCCCCGGGGTCTTGATGGGAGGGGGCCAGCTGGGGGTTGTCACTTCGTCTCTGGAAGCAGTGACCCATCCGTGTTTATTGGTTCCGAGTTCTGGTTCCCAGAGCTGCCCCTGAGCGGTGTCTGGAGCCCCTGGGAGCCGTGCGGGAGCAGCTCTGCGGCCGGGCTGGAACAAGCCTGGGGAAGGTGGTGGCTTGATCTGCTGGGGGGGCTCAGCAGGCTTCAGGCCCCTGCCTTCCATGTGTCTCTGTTGGATTTTGTGGCAGGAAGCGTGTGCTAGGATAATTGCACTGAGATGGTTGAATATCAGCTCTGCTTCCTCAAGGATCAAACATAAATGACTTTATTGTGCTTTTATACTCTTTGGTATTTGTATTATCGGTTTCAGTAAAATTTATATTGAATTGTAGAGAGAAGCCAATTATTCTTTTCTGTTGTTGTTTTGCAAGAAGCCGTTCTTCTGTTCCTTAGATGCTTCTTGCCAAGGCATGATTCTTTTCTTAAATTAGCAAAATGCTAATTTTAATTGCAAAGTGCAATTAAAAACTACTTTGCATATGTGTGGGGAAGTTCAGGAAAATATTGGGGCTCTTGTACCATGTGCTTGACTGCAATATTTAAACCCGTCATAGCTCGTCCAGCCATTCTCCTACAATGTTTTCTAAGCTCTACCATTCAAATCAAAATAAATCAATACTGGACTAATAGTGGAACAGAAGCAGTTTACAGCTCCCGGATCATTCTGCAGTATCAGGAAGGCCAGAGCTGTCTGGAATGCTTGTGTAGTGACTTCGCGTGTCATGTAAATGTATTGTTGTATTTCCTTCATTCTTTTAAAGAAAAGATTTTACACCTGCATTGGTTCCTTTTAAATACTTAGCATTATTTTCTGAGTAAAACCAGTATTTTTCTCTCATCAATTAGTGCAGTCTGAGATCAAAGCTGCACAATCTCAGTTACTGGGGCGCAATACAGTGTGTTGGCAAACATGTTGGAACAATTTCCAGTAATTTTGGCTAAGTCTTAGAGGAAATGGAAAGTAACACAGATTTACTGAAAGGGCTACGCATTCCCTTACATGATCTGGAAAACAAGACTTCACACCAGAAGATAATTGCAGTAAGCGTCCAGTAACAAAAGCTGAAATTTAATGTTCTTTTCCCCTCTTGCTTTGGTAAGAAAAAATTATGCCTTATTTATATTAGTCTCCACTGCAAATACTATGATTTTATTCTAAACAAGCTTGTGTATCACAGCAGAGAAATAAAACTCTCTTCATGTTACACAGATTACTTGGTCTCACCAAATGACATTTTTTCCTCTGAACAAGCTCAGAATTAATAAAATTTTGATCTCTGGGATAATATCTTGGAAATCGCTCAGAGAGACGAGTTATTTACATTATTTGGAGAAACAACAAATTTTAGCACTGGAGAATCTCGAGGGCGGAGTCAGCCCTTGTTTATGGAGTTCGGCTTTCGTGCGTCTCTGCGGAGCGATTCCCAGATTCCCGGTGGCCGTGTCCCTCCTTGTTTTCCCTGGAGCGGGGCCTGCGTCGGGTTCTGGCGGGGCTGGCTCGCCTCGGCTGCGCCTGCCCGTGCGAACAGCCCGCAGCATTCCGTGGGCAGCCCTGGCCTCCGAGCAGGAATGTTTTACTATTGTGTTACTGGGCACTGATAAAAGTTCGCAGGCTTTTTATGGTCAGGTCCTCAAAGTGGCACTTGGTGTTTTGGTGATAAGAAGGCAGAGCTCTGGCTGTCGGACCCAGCCTTATTATCTGTGACAGGGAACTGTGGCTGAAATCCCTCCACAATGACAGGAACCCCATCTGGAGTGACGGTTTCCAGAGCCTGAAACGGGAGATACTGAGGCATTTTCCTTCCTCATGAGTCAAAGCAGAGTTAACCCCATTGTTAGCAAAAACAACACGCAGTCACCGAGAGGAAGGAGGCATTTTTATATTTAAATCTCTTCCTTTTTGTTTAAGTCAGAGGATAATTTTCAGACCCTTCTGGGGTGGTGAACCGGCAGCATTACACTTGGAAGCTTTCACTGGATTGCTTTAGACTATTGAAGGGAGCTCTAATGAAACTCCCTTGCTGCAAGACTTCAATTGCCTCCGCGCGTTTATCACAGGAGCTGCACTCTGTGCGTGCACGTCTTGCAATCCCTTTCTTTGCAGAGCCTCAGTGCAGCCCTGTAATCGTGTCCCGGGCACTGCGCTGATGCCGAGCGCACGTAAAGACATCTGGGTTCTATTTCCAGAGCGCCGTGGGCTGCAGGGGTTAAGTGTAATCCAGATTTCACAGCGTTAACGTTTTCCCTGCTGATATCAAAGTGTAGCAGACTGGCAGGCTGACTTGTTAGGAAGGGCTGTGAGAGGGATAACAGGCTCCGACCTTGAGAGGCCGAGCAGCCGGCCCTTGTATGGCCAAGTCCGTTTGCGTGTCCAGCTGATTGGTTGGAGGAGCGGCATCGGAGCCGTGACAGGTGCTGGAGGAGCCTACACCTGTTTTCCCCATATGCTGATTTAGTGATTACATTTTTGTGGGAGTTCCAGATACTGTGTGGGATACACGGAGCAAGCCAGGAAACTTGAGAAGGAATTGCAGCTTACGGTGAACTGTGATATTAAAGAATTTCAGGCAGCAAATTGGGTTTTCAATTCCTGTTTTCAAACTGCAGAAGAAATAAGCAGGGTTTTGCATATGTATGAATAGTGAGGAAGTCGTGTGTACTTCTTATTGTACTAAAAATCAATTGACAATAAAAAAATGCTGGTGAATACTATGAGCTAAAATATTTTGGTTTGTAAATCAGAATTTCAGTGCCTAATGGAAATTGCTTCTATAGGAAAACATGGGGGGATTTATGATGCTGGAAATGTCAGCTTGCAGATTTCTGATTTTTAGGGGTTTTAATGTAAAATTCATGGAATATAGATAATTTCCGACAAAAAGGAAGTACGCTTCTCCCTCGTGCCTGTATAGTCCTACTGCTGCTTTAGGTACGGATAACAAATATCTGTTTAAAATTTTTATTGCTTTCCTTTTGAAACTTCAAAAAACATTAAAGATTTTTCCACAGGTAATGTTTTAAATATTGTTTTGTTATAAATTAGAGCTTGCAGAGAAAAATTTCTGATTGTGTAATAGGGTGAAAAAGAAAAACAAGAAATACAAATATATCTTGTAATTTGGTCACGAGACCTGTAGTTTCATGTGCTTTTTTTCATGGCTGGATTGTAGACAAGTTTGCTTTTTTTTTCCAGGGGATGTTGATGTGCGTTCTCCACCAGAAAACAGGAAGTAGCTCCGTAAAGTTAGTCTGAAAGACTCTGAAAAAGCTTATATTTAGCAAACTAAGGAATTTTAGAGAGGGATTATGTAATTTCTTTTTTGCAGTTCTTGTTATCATGCAGGATGACAGAAGTGCAGGAAGATCCTGTCTTTATCAACTACTGAGACTGAGTGCTACAGATATTAATGTCCTGCAGTTATTTAACTGGCTCAAAAATTTTAGCCACTGTGTTTGTCAGAATATAACTGTATGCTCTTTAAAATGTGAATATTAAAATTGGGATGCTAAAATCAATTCATTAAAGATCCAGTAAACTGGCTTTTAATTACCAGTGAATACATGAACTCCTTTGCCACAGGCTTGAATGCCCCTTGTCAGGCAACTTCACTCCATCAGCCAATGTCTAAAAACGATTTTGCATGCAACGCTGGGGAGGTGAAGTGGTTGTAGGGTGAAGTTACTTGAGATGGCACCTGGGTGAACCTTTTCTCTTTGTGTACTTTGCCACTGTCTTGAAAGACTGATCCTGTCTGTTGCACAGTGAGTTTTGTCTGTGAAAGTTTAATGTAGTTTCAGGGGCTCTGAATGATTCAGTAGTGTACAAAACTTCTTGGCAAGTTAGTATGATTTGTATGTGAATTTTCCAATTGTATTTCAGACCTTAAGAAAGAAAGGCCTTAATGGTTGTGAGAGCCCTGATGCTGACGATTACTTTGAGCACAGTCCACTATCGGAGGACAGATTCAGCAAACTAAATGAAGATAGTGATTTTATTTTCAAGCGAGGCCCTGTAAGTACTTTTATTTTATCTCTACTTTTTATTTGTTGATCCTTTTTATTAACTTCATTATTTAGGCTCTGAACAAGAAGGAACACAGAGGGTGCGACAGCCCGGACCCTGACACTTCATATGTGCTCACGCCACATACAGAAGAAAAATATAAAAAAATTAATGAAGAGTTTGATAATATGATGCGGAATCATAAAATCGCAGTGAGTACTAAAGTATGGTTTGTGCTTCTCTTACATGCATGAGAATTTTCATGGTGTTTGCTTACCACTGAAAACCACTTCAAAGACAAGAGGATGTAATGGCTTGAGAAGGGAGAAATACTTCTGAGGAAAAATGAGCTTGTGATACCTGGTCTTGTTAAAGTACATTTTATTGTAAAGAATAAGAATCATCATCTCTAGCTTCGGTTTTGCACTCCCAGTTTTTCATACCTTTGGAACACAACGTTTCAAAATTTCAGGAGCCTACTGCATTACCTAATCCTGCCTAAAATATGTTTACCAAGACAGGTTTTTGTTGTGGGTTGTAGGATCATTTATTTACATCTTGTAGGTCTTCATCTGTCTGGTGATCAAGATTTTACAGTATGTGACAAGCAGGCAAATAGAATTGGATTAATTTTGTCATCTAACCAGTAGAATTTATTTTGCTCAAGTCTGGATGTAGAAAGTTATTTAGATATTTAAAAGCAAGGCTGCTGCACAATGAGAGTCCCAAAGGTGCTCCTGCTGAAATTCCAGCAGATACTTTCTTGGACACTGAAAGAGATTTGAAAATTTTCTCCCAATTGCCAACCCAGTGTGCAGCCATAAGTCGCTTGGCTCCAGAACTTCAGTTTGGGAATAAAAGGAGTGGAAATATTTCATGTTTTTTGTGGAGGTGTTCATGATGACATTTAATTTCCACCTACAAAAAACAGTTAGTGTTGAGTATTACTAAGTATTTTCTAAGAAAACTAATACAGGGCTCTGCCACAGCCTTTGAATATTTTAAGAATGCAAATCTTGTAGCAATTAAAGGAGATGGACCGGGTGGGTTAATCTGCACAGACCCTGGGCACTTGAGTAGTGTCTCCAAATGACTGCTGATATTGGAAATCATTTCGTTGTTCAGAGTATAAGAGATCTCTGGGGACTGAACAGCAAACTGGCAGTCATGACACCCAGCATCACTTCTGTTAGCATTTTATGCTTGAATAAAGCCAAAATATTTGGGGCTTTCTTTGTTTCGAAAATTTTGATATTAGACATTTTTGCGTTGAGGCATCTTCAGGCCTCATCTTTCAGTATGTTACAGCTAAATGAATTTCAGGTGAACAGCCTAAATGTCTGCGTGGACATCAGTGTAAATAAAAAGGGCAACATTATTTTTTAGCTCTACAGCTGTGTATTTGTAACTCAAATTTGACCAGTTATGTTTCTGTTTCCAGTACTTCTGAGCCTGTATAAGAACACAGTTTCTCTTGTTCTCGAGCACTCATTGCTGTCAAAGGATAGGAATGAGGCAAAGCGTGAAGAATTCGGTCGTAACCAAATGAGCACCATAGATGGGCAGAGACAGCCTTTATTGTAAGGTGTGGGGGGAGGCTGTCACTTATTGGTTCTGTATTGAGAAACCTACAGAAAAAATGTCCCAGTTGTTACCTCCTAGCAGTGTGTTCAGCATACTTCAGGTATTTCCAGTTTAGTTTGAGCTGCTTGACATCGTGCTCTTAAGGAAGCGTGGTGTGAAAACACCCTGGTTTAGCTAGATCCTGAGTAGTTTTAAGTAGTTTCCCCTGAAAACAAGCACCAGTAGGGCTTGTCATTGGTTAGATACTGTGAATGATTTGCTACCTTTGCGTTGTTCTGTTTCATTACTTTTTCCTTCCATCTGTTCCAAAAATTGATGATTATTCTTAGAGTACTTCTGTAGGGACATTGTTGTTGGCTCTCACTAGTAAGAGATTTTGTTTGTTATAGAGAATATATTCTGCTCTTTTAATTAATACAGATATTGTTACATTTCTCATTAACATTATCTCACATTGTCTAACTTTTCATGCAGAAGTATCATTCTAAGTAATTTTTAAGCTACACATGATGAAGTTGCATTTTTTGAAGTGTACTTGCTAGGTCATGTGTGTTGGTCATCTGCCTTTGACCTCTTAATCACAACTATCACCTCTCTATTCTGTCAATAAATACTACTGGGTTTTTGCCCTTAAATTGTACCGGTCATGGTTTTGTTTCCAGTAATTATGAGAGTTGTGAAAAAAAATAGTCCCTTTTGTTTCAGAAACCCATCACTGTCAAAGGATAGGAATGAAACAAAGGCCAAAGAAGTTAGTCATGACCAGATGAGTACCATAGATGGGCAGGCAGCTCAGCTTTTGATTCAATAGCTGTTGAATAACAAACGTATATACTGCAGAAAAACAGTTGCCTTTTAAATAATGCTGTAAAAACTAGAATTAAAAAATTAGATTTGCAAAAAAGATGGAGTGGTTATTCAAGCAGGGGTTTGGGGAACCTGAAATGTTTGAATTCAAATTATTGAACTTCGTGATTTTCTAAAGATCTGTTTATTTTTTTAGTCTGTTGAAAAGCAAAGTTTTATAGATGAATAGAAATATATTGGCAAAGTTATTACTAGAAAATGTTATTACTAACTTGTTCTTTTTTGTGTGATAACTGTTTGTAATGTGCATGTTTATGCTTACATTTTGAAGGTACAACAATTCATTGATTCGTAGACATGTTTAGCTTGTCATTGCTTTGTAATAATCCAAATTAACTGTTAAATTTGTTATATTTATGAACTTGTGAATTCATATGAATACTTTCAGTTTTCTCTGTTTGAACTTTACATATTTGAGAAGTTTGAGTAAATCTTTGGAACTATAATTACGTGATGTATAGGAATTTAACGCCACGCTTTACAACAAATGGATGTTTTAAAACTGTATGCTTAATAGAGTTTAAAAACTAACAGAATTAACTTTAATAAAACCCAACAAACTACTGTAACTGAGCAATTTTCTAACGCGCTGTTTCTTCAAACACAGTTAACGCTAACAGTGTTGTCCTGTTGTTCCTCGTCTTCTCTCCCGCAGCCCGGCTTGCCTGCCCAGAACTTCTCCATGTCGGTGACGGTTCCGGTGTCCAACCCCAACACTTTAACCTACAGCAACCCAGGGAGCTCCCTGGTGTCCCCATCCCTGGCTGCCAGCTCCTCGCTCACGGACACGACCATGCTGTCCCCGCCCCAGAGCACCCTGCACCGCAACGTGTCCCCCGGGGCGCCGCAGAGACCGCCCAGCGCCGGCAACGCAGGTGAGCTCCGCTGCTGCTGCCCGCCCTTCCACGCCCCGCGCCTCTTCTGTCGGACCCTCCCGAGTAACAAGTTCTCAGCGCCTTCAGTGCATTTGCACAGCTGAAGTTTTGACGTACAGAATTACACGATGCTAATTGGGCAAGTCAGTTTAATGGTCTGGCTTATTTTGATTAGGTGGAATGCTGGGGACATCTGATCTCTCAGTGCCAAATGGAGCTGGTACCAGTCCAGTGGGTAAGTGCAGTATTGTGTCTTTGTTATAAAAAATAGTCTCGTGGTTTCAGTTTCTCAGTTATTCAAAAGCAATCTTTTATTTTGACTCTTTGAAAAAAAGTGGCCGTGGAAGAACAGAGGTCGTAATTTTTTTAGCTGCACTGTTATTGTCAAGTTTTATAAATTATTATCAGGCATTTAACTTTTTACTGCTGTGCTCTTTCCACTTCAGTAGTATTTGCCTTTTTTATTTTAGTGGCTTTCAGTAGTAGCATGCTGCTGCTGCTTTTGTGTTTCTCTACAGGTTACACTACATTACAGCACTCTAAAAACATCTTATGTTTGCCAAATCTGAACTATTGCACTAAGGGCAACTCAGCTCAGTTCTCAACTTCAGTATTTGCAGGACCTGGATGTTTGATGCTGGTTGTGGTGCCAATCAGAATGAAGCAAATACAGACTGTACTGTTTGTATTGCCATGTGTATCTTGCTAATCATTTTCTAGCAATTACATGAAGAAAGCAATAAATCTTGGAAACTGATAGCTAGGATCTGTCTTAGTTTTGGATGATGATCAGAATTTCTTTTGAAAACAAATTAGAGATCTTTCCAGAAATCAAATCCACAGTTTTTGGCCTTCAGTAAAAATATATGATAGCACTTTTTCATTTCAATAATATTTTGTCTCCCCTAAGCAAAGTTTAGCACTGATAGAGGGGCAGGCAGCCACTGAAATGTGTCGTGCCACAGACAGACAAAATAAATGACAGCTCACCCGCTTTGGTCACGTTCCTCCTGTGCCACTGGAAGTCATTCTGGCTGAAGGTCAGTTTTGCAAATACACCTAACTCCCCTTGGGAAGTGTTCATAGTGTGGAATTAGAGAAGCAACTGTTGACCTTTCAGTGTTTGCCCACTGGCTACTTAGTGTGGCAGCTGGGAGAAAGTTCTTTGAACATCAAGTCATGCAGTTGAACTGATGAATAAAAAATGCTGCAACTCTCCAAGGCTGAAAGCACAGGATTGACTTTCTGCTCTTTATCCATTCCTTTGCTATGTACAGCAAAGAAATGAAATATTAAAGAGTGGTTTCCATCAGGTAAGCAAGATTTTAAATGGAGGAAACTTCCTCAGTTGAAAAAAGATGACTATTTTTAGAAACTGTAGAGGTCAGATGTTGATTTCCATAGAATTTTTCAAGTCAGACTAAATAAGTTTATTATCAGGCTGTTTCAGGCCTCTTTTCCCAAATCAGGCTTTATTAAGGGCAGCTTCAGATTTAAGACTCCTTCCTTCAATAAGCAAATAAAACAGTGGTTAGTGTGCTTGCTGTAGGGTATCAAACTCTAGAAATGCCCAGTTGCATCAGCTTGGGGAACATATTTAATGCAGTAAATGTTTTCCTCCTTGCATTTATTAATAGTTTATGTAAAAAGTCAAAATGCATCACTTATCTCTTACTTTGCAGAACATCACACCCAAGATGTTATACATATACCCACTCACTTCTAGAAAGGTTTGTCATGCAAGTGAGAGTTGTGACTGTACAAGAACAGGGGAACATCTTTAAGTACCTCTAGTGAAACTCAAGTACCTGGTTAACACCAGAATGCTAAATCAGAGGGGTACCCAGAGTTGTCAGAGCTCTACTTGCTGTAAGTTATGGCATAAAACCTTTGTAACTACTGACAGGTGCACAGAAACCTTCTCAGTTACAACCACAATCAAGAAATCATACGTAACCAGATTGACTAAATCTGCTGTCAGTTTGAGCTTGACAGCTGCTGTTGAAATGCATCTCATGTTAATTATGTCTGCAGACAATAATGGTTTTAGTTTCTCGCTGCATTTATTGTAGAATTCACTTTTAAAAAATCTATTTTCTTCTTTTAGCTTCCAGGCTTTGTTTTAAACTTCTCAGGAATGGAGAATTCTCCTATGAATGTAGTGAAAGGTCACGTGCCAAATTTGCAGCTCACAATTTATAGGGGTGATGTCAGAGGTAAAGATGGAGTACTGGCATATCCATATTCCCAGATATTCTCTTACGAATAAATAAAGGAAAAACCCATCCTCTTCAATATTACTAAGTTCTTGTGCATCTGAGATTTTGTTCTCATTTCCTTGAAAGACACACATGCCTTTATCTCTTAGTGACAAGCAAGTAAAGGTTATCTTGCTTATTTGGGACCAGTTCAAACAAAGATGTTGCATAAAAAGGCTCATATTGAGTTCACACGAGTCTTTTTCTCAAGTTCTGTGTAACTTGATTGGAATGGAAATGATTTGCTTTAGCAGTCAATCTGCCAACTTAACAGTTTTTCTGTGGAAAATAACTTTGAGTAAAAATATCTGCGTGTTGTAGCAAAGATTGGTAGGTGGTTTTTTATATCCAGAACAGAAAATTTTGTGATCACTTTATAATACTGAGAGCTTACTTCACATGCAGCTGTCATAACTCTGAAAAAGCGTTTTCATTTTGTAATATTTTTAAAATTCTACCCACCACATAAAAAACACTTGCTGAAAAATTTTACTTGGCAAATATACCAGTTTTGAGAGGGAAAAAATGTCCATCATTATAATGGAGTTTGCTCTAGAGCTAATATATTTTTTCTGTTAATTAGATCAAATGTTTCTGAGCTAGAACATTGATGATCTTGTTCCTCCTGGTCAATGTTAAACCCTGTTCAATTTTTGATGGCTATCAAATGTGCACCAGGAGTCTCGTATCACCAGGATGTGGAGAACACTTCAGGCAAAGTAGAGCCTCACGTGCCCAGATAGAGGGGAGAGTTTCTTGGGCTTAGGACTGGATGGATGATGGATGGATGGATGGATTGGATGGGTGGATTGGATGGGTGGATTGGATGGGTGGATTGGATGGATTGGATGGGTGGATGGGTGGATGATATTCCAGTTTGCCATGAGTTCTGCTTTGCTGTGTTCCAGTAGATTGGTATCATCCCATGAATCATCACAGGTTGCCAGTGAAATGCACTTGCAGTGACCTTGTGCCATCCTTGAGGACTCTGAGAATCAGAAAAGCTCAGCAGTACCACAGTTACTCAGTCTCTGCTTTTTCTTCCACACCTTTCACATGTGGCGTTGAGCCAGGACCATGCCAAGAACCTGAGCTGGTTTTCATTGCCAAGGCTGCATGAAAACCGTAAGCCTTGAGACCTAAGTTCCTCCCAGTCCCAGGGGATTCTTAAGGAATTTTTGGAAGTGGAGGCTGTCTGTGATTTCACAAAGATACAGTATTTTCTGTCTGTGTGTTTCTGTGTCAGTGAAATAGCCCTTCTGGTCAATAATGCAGATTATGGACACAGTTAATCTTTTGGGAAAGAAGAAAAAAAAGAAAAAGATTTTATATTTTTACCATCAGGAGAATGGGTAAAAAAGACCTGGTCTGCTTGGGTAGTGAATTTCTCCTCTTTGTTCCAGAGCTGTATCTTCTCTAATGTCCTCACTAATCTTCAGGTTCTGAGAATGTCAAGTAACCTCAGGAATACTGATTTTTTTTTGGAGCAGAATTGAACAGTATATCTGCTGGAAAAGCTGTGTCTTCCAAGCTTTTGGATTCAACATAAAAAAAATCAGCATAAAAAACTAAGAGTCAGTCTAGATCATCTAGACTATTAGATGATCTTATATCCTTTTATCCTGGCCCGAAGAGGGATTTAGCAGAGGTGCCACTGACAGACAGCTTGCACACACCTGTAAGCTGTTTGGAGTTGCCAGAGAGGGATCAAGACAGAACTGTGAATAGCCACACCTGTAAATGGTTCCCTTTGTCTTGAGGGCTTGGCTGATGGGGGGAGCTTTTTGTGGATGAGGATGAAAGAATCTCTGAGCCTGGTTTTGCACAAGTCTGAATCTGCTGCAATCTGGAGTACACCAGAGGCTTCAATAACAAAAAGACTCTCTGTGCACACCTTTCTAGCCGTGTTTGGCTTGTGAAATGAGAGACACCTCAGCAGGAGTATCCAATTGACTCCTGAAAAACACCTCTTGCAGTTTCAGGCAAATGTTCTGCATTAACGCTATCGGCCTCTTCCTTAAGAAAGCAGCTTTCTTCTGC
Organism: Tichodroma muraria; assembly: GCA_013390105.1. Lineage (NCBI taxonomy): Eukaryota > Metazoa > Chordata > Aves > Passeriformes > Sittidae > Tichodroma > Tichodroma muraria. The sequence goes on from WAAG01006106.1 coordinate 28,452, forward strand.
CTCTACCCTACTCTGGCATTTACATAATGTCCCCTTACCACCCTATTAACCTGCATCAGCTACAAGCCTTGGCCCTGTGGGAGGGGACCACCTTAGGAAAGCAGCTGTAAATAAACCCTGAGCATGTTCCTACTTCAGGCTGTGCACACCTGGTGGTATTTCAGGTCCTTGCTTCCTCTTCAGTGTGACAGGGAGGATCAGTGCCAGGTAGTCTTTCCCTAGTCAGAGCTCCTCGCTTCCCAGCTGTGGGAAAGGGGTCTGACTTCAGAATGTTTGTTCACCTGCCATAAATGCAGCACACAGAGGTTCCTGCTCTGTGCTGTCAGGAGTGTCGAGGCTTGCCTTGCTCTGATCTTTGAGAGGACGCAGGTCAGTACAGCAGTCAGGGGTTCACCTTCTCCAGGGAAGGGGCTGAGGGGTCCCTGAGGAGCATGAGACCAGCCTATTGGCTGCTACAGCTTCCAGGCTCTCCTGAAGGAAGAGGAGTTCTGGGAGTGTGCTGCAGAGCACCGTTCCACAGGTGCTGAGCTGAACCCTTTTCCTTGCTGGACCTTGTCAGCACATAACAAAGGCTCGTCCATCCATCGCTCTCTGATTACGTCAGCTCACAAGAAATGACTGGCTGAAATCAGCATAAAAAACATGCTGATAAGAAGAAAGGAAGTATTTGATTTTATTTTTTTTTTAAATTGTAGCTCTTTCTCCTTGGAAACCACTGATCTGCATGTCATGAGGTCAGTTCAGCCCCTGAACTACCCTTGGTTTCAACTGAAATTTCGCATCTTGCTGTGTGTGTTTGTTATCTTACCAAAATTTCTGATTTACTGAGAGGTACATGACAATTCTGGTTAGAATTTGCCATACAGAGAACAAACTAATAATCTCCCAGCTGCATTTAAAGTAAATCTCAACATTTACATAATGTCCTCTTGCCCAGGATGCACTTCCACATCCCAGGTTGTTGTAAATATTTCTCTCCTCCTTTCTTTCCACTCTTTACACTGGCTTTGTATAGACACACAGAAATCAGCAAGTTTAGGAAATAAACTGATGTAATTATCTGTAATCTGTTTAATTGACAAAAGACCTAAAAGACATCCTGTTGCTGTTGGTGATGTTTCACTCAGATACAAGAGCAATATGACTTTATTTAGGTTTGCTATTGCATTCTGAATAATAACCACCCCTTTAAATTCTAAATATCCTTGAAAATTCTTTCTCCTTTTATGTAGCTGTAGGCAAAAAAAATTTCCAACAACCTGGGAAATGAGCTCTTTTTAACGTTCTGTAGCATGACTAAGCATTCCCTTGACATTTAGTCATGTGTATTTCTTTTTTGCTGCTTTTTAATATCTAAAGTACTGCCTTAGAAGCATAAATCTTACATGTTAGACATGTTTCAAGACCTTATGTCTTGAAACATAAGGGTTATGTAAAAAGGTATATTTTAATTCTAATCTTAGTGTTATCTGATATATTGATTTGTAAAGATCAGTAGAAATACATTTTTTTCAGATTTCTTGAGATACTACAGTAAATTCTTTCCAAAGCTAATATAGAACTGGAGCTTTTTGAAACGATGGTGGAATCAGCAGTGATTGCTGTGCAGAGCTGAAAATGGTAGGAATGGCATATGCTGTTTTTAATTTCCACTTGAATCTGTCATACTAAACCCCAAAGTAAACAAATTGAGCAACTAATGCTCACAGAAATGCTATTGTTGGTTTTACTTGCAATGTGTCCCCCTGCCCAAGGTTCTTCATATAAATGTTTTCCTTCAGTAGATCTTATCTGGCCTCCTGATGCCTCGTGAATCAATGGCTTGTTGCAAGCTCTATTTTCAGTTTGCTTCTAATTGTGTGACGTCTGTTGGGTTTTATGTCACTGGAGGCATAAATACTTATTTACTACAGGCCTTATTTTTGCTTAATCTTACATGGCTTAGCTGCTTGCCCACAATTATTCCAAAACTGTGTATAGCTGTATTCAGTTTTACTCCAAAATGAACCACAAAAAAAAAAAAAAANAAAAAAAAAAAAAAAAAGATTAATGACATCAATGCCTATAATTTATTCCTTGAGTAGTAATAAGTACATGGAGTACTTTCCAGCCACGTGTGTTCATTGTTTCAGCTGATGTGATTTATATAGTGAAATACGAGTCTGGCTCGTGTAATTGAATGCTGTGTCTTGGGCTGCAGGACAGTAAATGAGATTAAGCTGTATTATGTCTCTGAAGGCAGAATATCCAGTTGGTATCATGGGTGGGTTGTAACATTTCACTTCAGAAAAGAAGTTGCTTCAAAAGTAAACACTTTCTGACTAAACAAGAAGTAGGCTAATGTATGTTGGCAGGGTTTGTTATCATCAAATCTAATTGAATTATGATTCATATAATTGAGAGCTTATATTTGTATTGGTGTCTGTTTTCCAAAGGACTGTTTTGAACATACTTTCATGTCTGTTTTAAGGAATTAGAGTTAAATTAAACTCTTCCTTCGGAAGTAAAAACAGTTGTATTTTTACTCGTATGTAGGATTTTATATTCTGTTTCCATTTCCAGTTTGAAAACGTTTTTAAACATAAAGTATTGTCTATGGGGAAGATCTATAGTGGGCAGGGTAGAAACATTTCTGTATTATATGAAATAGTAAGTAGAATTTATGGGGTTATTAAGGCCTCGGTTTGGCAAAGGGCTGTGTAGTTGCATCATCCTGTACTCATTATCTTTTTCTGGCTCCTGACCTTGCTCTAAGAAATACCACACATTTAGTTATCCTTTCACTCTTAACTGGTAATTTGATTTTCTTATTAGATTATTAAAAGGAAAAAGGCTTGAAGTTTCATTCTAAAAATGAATATTCTGCACTCTTACTGCAGCCCCAGCATATGATCCTTCAGCTGATCGATACAGACACTCCAGTGTTTGCTCAGTGTTCAGTGCCGGCTCTTTATCACAAAGGGCTGCTATTGGATTCATACTCGTAGTATTGCACACTTAGGATATTTTTTGTTGCTGTTTCTCCCATTTTTAATATATTCTAAACATTCTTTTTGAGAAGTGTTCAGCCTTTTGTCTGAAGAAATGCTTTGACTCTGCCCTGCTGCTGCCTGATACTGCGCAGGGCAGAGTCAAAGCATCAGGGCAGGCAGTGGCAGGGAGTTTGTTGTTTTTGACAGCACCACTAAAAGCATGAAATGTTTCTGAAGGATTGGCAGAGCCTTGGAATAAGGGCTCAGGAAATGACTGGATTGGGTGTGGAAGAGAGACACTGTCCAGATTTAACACACAGGCTACCTGAATACTTGAACCAGAGGACAGGAAGTGGTATCATAGGATGGCCCAAAGTGGTGTACAGAACCCCATTGTTTGTACAGAGTGGGATTGTTGTGCAGCTTAAACTGCTCAGAACTCACAGCTCTGCCATGGAAAGGTGACACTGACAGCCCCAGTGAGTCACAAAATGCTATTTATTATTGCATTGAAGCCCAGACTTTGCTTCCTGTACAACAGTAAGTTCTTTCAACACTCTGGCTTTTTTGCTGAAAATGGGAGGTGCCATAACAAAGTTTCAGATATAATTTGGTGAAAATTATGCCATTCTCTGATATTTTTCCTCCCTAGCGTGTTTGCAAATCCATTTAATTTTACCCTGTCCGTTGTGTGGGGTGTCTCTCAGTCTCTGCAGGCTGGCTGTAGCTCGTGCTGCACTCATTTATAATGGACAGGAATTGATGCGTAACTGTGTTAACAAAATCAGGATTCTACGAAAACCATCTCCGTTTCAGGAGCCTTAAGGATAGCACAGAACTAAATTTCTCCTTTTGGCTTGTTGGTTTTTCCATGTGACCCAGCTGTGGAGAGTTTTCTCCTACCAGTCTAGGGTATATTTAGCTCTAGTGTGTATTCTCAGCTCCAGCCCAACTTTTCAACCCTCCACCTAAATTTTATCACTAACGTAGAAGCATCTGAATAAATTCTGCTGTTTTCTGCTGAGAAATGTAGATCCTTTAATCACAAAATGAGTTTTTGCTGTGTTTTTTAATGCAGAAGGAAAAATGCTGATATTAAAAACTTTACTTTCTGCTGTCTTCCTTCTTTCCACCATAAGTTCTGAGTTAAAAGTCATATTCCCATACCTCCTATGCAAATGCTTTAGGAAAGTACTAAATTAGAATGACTCCTCCTTGCTCTGTTAACCTTAGAAAACTCAAGGGACATACCAGATCATCCATGTATGGTCAGGCTTTTGACACAGTGGGAAATCCACATAGTGAGTAAATCCAGAAGAGGCTTCCTTGCAGCATCCTGGTGAATTCCCATCGAGGTTCTCAGTGTGCCCTGAGTACCAAGATACCCCTGAGTGGGTATCTTGGTTATACCAGGCACCTCCATGAAGTTTTGTGCCCTTGCTGAGACATGTTGCTGTTCCTCCTTCTTGCTGTGCACTTAAAGGCCTTAAAAATGTTGCTAAAGAAGGTAGAATGTGACACTGACAACTTTCTTATTTTAATTGCTTTTAGATTAATATGTATTTAATGCAATAAAATTGGATTGGGCATAGGGGCCTATTCAAATTAGAATAATAATGCAAAATTCATGCCAGCGTGGCGCTATGGGCGATTAGGAGAGCATTTCCCACACAGTGAACTTTGTCTCACAGACTTTTCCCTGATTGTGCCTATAAAAGCTGCTTTCAGACCTGCAGTGTTAGTGCAAACAGAATCTTACTATGAATTGTGTTTATTTATACACACACACACACAGGTTCTGTAGGGTGAACTGTGGGGTTCCCTGTTGCAAAATTCTCCCTAACAACTTTTTTTCTGTTTGCAGCTGAATAAGGTTTGTGTATTTTGGGAATTGTTGCTATAAATATGATTCTGTGATTGGAATGTGGCTTTAAAATTTTTTCTGAGAAATGTATTTTGGTTAACATGATTGGTACTTCTGTCAGGATGGGAAAACAGAACAGTGGACACTTCACTGATTTACTGCCTTGGTGCTGTTTTCTGATCAGTTCTGAGTGTAAGCTGAGGCCTCTGCCTTGAGCATGTTCAGCTTTTGGAGATTTCAGTGCTGAATCCTGAACCTGTCCAGGCTTTGGCTTGTGCAGTTCCACTTAAAAGGAGTACCAGGAGTAAGATAGAGAAAGAATTTGTTAAATAAACCTGTGGGCATAAATGACGTGTATATCTAGAATGAATTTGAAGGGAAATTATTTGTCCCCCTCATTGCTGCTAAATATAATAATCGGACTGTAAATATTGATACTGAAATTAGTCCTACAGATCTTGGAGGTATATGAAGAATAAATTTTAGAAACGGAGATTTTAAGAGCTGATCTTTTGTTCTCACAAGAGCAATTCAGTGTAGTCCATGCTCTCTCTGTGGGGGTGGGGAGCAAGTGGGGCTGTGCAAAACCCTCACTTTTCTGCAGGCTCAGCCTGGAGGAGCTTCAAAGGGCAAACTAAACACAGCGGATGTTATTAGAAATAGTTCTTTGACAATTTGCTCTTCTCAGCATTTAAGCTGCCACAGCGTGCCCTTGAAGTGATATTCCCTTTCCATATTGAGCCTCTGGTCGGAGTGGTTTGCGTTTGTTCGATCGTTCAATACTCAGCCCCTTGTGGGAAGTTTGTTATCGGAAGTTTTACGAAATAAATATTTCATAAGTGGTACATGAGCACCAAAATTTCGAATTGTCCTTCTCTTCAGTCTTATGGTCCATTTGTTTTTCTTTTTCAGGAAATGGGTTTGTGAATTCCCGAGCTTCACCGAGTCTACTTGGTACCAGTGGTGGTGGGAATGGCCTAGGCAAAGTCATGCCTACAAAGTCCCCACCTCCACCAGGAGGAGGAAACCTTGGCATGAACAACCGCAAACCCGACCTCCGTGTCGTCATCCCACCCTCCAGCAAGGGCATGATGCCACCGCTGGTGAGTTAAAGCATTTGTTCTGGGTCTGGCTTTGTGGAAATGGGCTGTTCTGCCCACATGCACAGGGAGAAACTGTCTCACCTGCTAACCACGGGGTACAGGAATAGAGGGGTGTTTGTATTCTGAAATGCCACTGATGAAAATCAGATGTACAAATTGTGACCTGGGGAGAAGTTCAGCTTGTAAGGAATTTTTACAGCTGTAAAACAGCAGTCTGACCTAAATGTGGTAAGAGCACAATCGTAGAGACAGGGCCCGGGGACTTTGGTGTTTTGATCTGACATCCCTCTGACTTGGTACTGAGAGCTCCGGTGGTTTGGGGGATGTGGGTTTTAAAAAGGATTATCCATTATTCTGTGGAGGAATGGCTGCTCCTGCTGGTGATGTGAGCTCTATTAACGTGCCCTGAAGCACATTTTGTACCTGTTTTTCCGGGGTCGTAATGGCTGTGGGATGTGAAGTGCAGCTTCCGTGGTGAGGAAGGGCCGAGAGCAGCGCTGGTCTGATGTGGCACCGTGGAACGTGACCTTGGCTGTCCCGCGGGGCTCTCGTGCCTTCAGCGGGGCCATCAAAGAGCACCCAGGTGCTCTGCAGTGCTGCTCTGCACTTTGGCATCTGGGCACCAGTGCTTGGCCAGCCAGGCTGGGAATAGCACGCGAGTTTCGTGTCAGCCATGAGGCAACCACGGCCTCGAGCCCAGAACAGGTCTTGCAGGAAGTATTACTCTGCTTTTCCTTTAATTTACTTGGTCACATCCTTTGGTCTTAGTCTTTTGCTGCCATGTAGAAATTTTCAATGTCTCTGTGGATGTTTTCTGTGTATGGAAGAATGGGCCAAAACCAGGAGGAGCAGGATATAAACAACACAAGTACTCTCTGTATAATTCCTATTTGTTTTTAAGCTACCACAAGTGCTTTCATTTGTCACTGGTACTCATGATGAATAATACCAAATTAATCCAAGTAACAAAAGCTATAATTAGCCTCAGAGTAATGGTTCTTGAAAAAAAAAGGTTTTTCTAGGAATACTGAAGTGTAGGAGAGATAGGAAGTTCACTGGCTGATCGTTACAGTGACAATTACACTTTTAATTAGAAATAGAAGCAATACTGCAGTTCTGATGTTAGTGGTGCACAGCACTTATTTAATGTTGCATTGTGAAGAACAACATCATACCCAGCTTTGGGTTTGTCGGTGGTTTTGGGGGAATTAGGAGATTTCAGAGTAGATGCTGGCATGGAATGATGGTTGTATATGAAAAGTATTTTGTTGCTGAGCTGGTTTATTGGATCAGTGCAGCCAGAGACTGTTGTGCTGCACATCCACGTGTGCAGCCGTGTCCTTGGGGTCACCAAGCTCTTGCTGCACCAATTTCCCCAAAGCCAGTGTTCTCTCAGTACAGCAGGTTTTATGTGACATGAATTTCATGAAGTATTACGTTTCTAGCAGTGTTATCTACAGAATCAGGTGGCAAATCCACATTATTAATTAAAATGAACCAAAATTCTGAAGCACAAACGTGACTTTTTCTTTCATTTGAAAGCAGTGCTATTTTTAGTAACTGTGTTATCCCTCTTGTTTGCTGAGTACAGTCGGAGGAGGATGAATTGGAGTTGGTGAGTTTGGGCTGCTGTTTGCTGAGAGACAGCAAGATGCTGGAAATGTCTTTCACTACAGCTTTTTAATTAGTTTCATTACATATTTTAAATAATTCCAGTGTTCCCTTGGTAGCAGACAAAAATACATTTGTTTTATCAAACTCAAAACCTGACCAATTCAAGTTGAAAACACATCCAAAGTCAGCGCTTGCCATTTGTAAACTTCTATTTTTTTTTCCTGAAAATGTTTCTGTTTTTCTTGGAGGGAACATTGGAAAAGAGCCTTACAAAGTAACTGTCCATGTGTATAGGATTTGTACTGCCTTCTATATGAAATACAAATAATCACTTCCCATCCCCTAAATTATTGGAATATTTTTAGAAAGTGGCTTCACTTGTGAAGTTCTTCAGGTTGTTAACACCAGCCCTGTGTTACTTCTCTTCCTTTCAAGGAGATGACATCATTGCTGGTGAGGTCACCTTTTTGGAGGCTAGAATTATTTCATCCTGCGTGAGATTATCAAACCACAGGGGTGTTCCCTGTTTACTGAAAGGAGCAGAGAATTGCAAATGAATAATTCTACCTTTTTTCCAGTGGAAAGATATTCTGCTTTTAAACGGAAACTCTTGGGATTTGTGTGTTTTCTATTTTTTTTCCCTAAAGGTTTTAACATTTGGCATTCTGTCTGGAAAATTAATGTAAGGCTAAAATAATTCGTAACTTATTTTTAGAGCAAATTTCAAATTGTTTGGCTGCTGTGGCACAAACCAGGCAGAAGATGTGTCAGAATCACAGAGAAATAAATTGACCTATTGCAGACGTTGACTTGTTGAACATGGACCTGTTGCTAATATGAGGCTCTAATTGCATGAAAGCATGGAAAATGTAGTGATTTAGATAAATTTCTTGATGAATGCATGCTTCTGGTTGATTTTTACCTTAAACATGAGAAATAGATTTAAAAAGTAAGGGAGAATGTTTTTTGAAATTGGGTATTGAAGTTTGTAAGCATTACTGGGATGTCTTGCTTATCGAGCAGTTGAAGAGCTCTCCCACTTTCCTCTCGCCTTCAGAGAGGAGTGTCTGGTTTTCAGAGCAGGAACGAAGTCTCAGTGTAAAAACTCTTCATCGGATCTCACTGGAATCGGAATTGAAGCCCTTGGCCCGGGGTTCCCCCTGCCCGCTGCCGGGGTGGGCGGACGCAGCCGCGGTGGATCCCGTGTGCGGCGTGGGCCATCTAGTGGCTCCAGAAACTGGGACCAGCTCTGACAGGAGCACTCGCACAAAGGAGAGGTGCAGAGTCTGCCTCAAACGTGGCAAAGAAGCACAAGCTACACCTGCAGGGCTCTGTCTGATGCTCATTGCCGTGTTGGGAAGCAGCTCCCAGTCCCATCTGCGAACACGCGCTCTGTGTGGTTGGAGCTGAGCACTGAATATGAAAAGCAGCTACCGGTGGTAGTGGAGCATGAAATAAAGATCGATACTGAATCCTTCCTGCTACGTTTGCACCAGTTAAAAAGATTTAAAAAAAGAGATCCTGAAATTTGTCATGAATCTCCAAGGGCAACAAATATTGGGCTCATCTAAATATTGCCTAGTGTTTTTGTGTGGTTGAGTGTTCCAAGAATTATATTCAGAAAGAATTTACCTCAGAAAACCACCTTTATTAGCCAGTCAAAAAAGAAAAATCTCATAAGGAAATCCTTTGGTCTGGATTGTTTCCCAGTATATTCCTCTTTACTTTTCCATTATGCAGTAATCCCAACTTTATAGGCAGCCATCCAAGAAGGCTTTGGAGAAAGGTCAATTCCTGACAGACACAAAAATCTGCTCTAATAACATCTCTTTATGCCAGATAAACTTGGTCTAGGGGAGATTTTCAGAAGTACGTAAGTGATTTAAATGGATCAATTACAGAAAATCAGAGGGACTTTCTCTGGGAATTGGAGCTTTGAAACCTGGGAGCTCTGAAGCAGAGGGCACATCTGCCAATGTGTGTGTTTGGCAACAAATGACAAAGAGCCCCCAAATCCTTGGGAGGCTCAAAGGTGGGAATTCCAGAGCAGCCAGACACAAGAGAGATCAGAAGCTGGCAGCCAGCGACAGCTGTGGCTAATTTTAATATGGGAGCTGTGATATATATTTCTTCTTTTAAATGGGAAAGATACAAGATTGATAACCCTCAATTCATCTTCATAAATTTAAGCTTAAAATTGAATACAGCCCCATTTCTGTACCTGCTCATTCTGATATTTTTAAGGGAATGATGCATTTTTAATGCTGCTCGTTCTCTCAAGATTAGAGTGGAGAAAAAAGTTAAGTGCTGCAGATCCTGAAATACCTTTGTCTGAAATAAGGGAGAAGGAGTAGTAACTTCAGTCTTGTGAAGTTATGAAATGGATCCCTGCAAAAGAGATGAGAAACTGCTCCTTTTGTAGCAAATACTTTTCAGAGACAGAGAGAAGTTTGCTTTAAAAAAAACATTTCCAGGAGGTTGAAACCCAGCTCCTTGTAGAAATAGAGGATGTAGAGACTGCTACTATTTCCAAGAATTCTGCAGATAAAAGTAAATATCTGTTCTTGAAAAATAAAACCCTTTCTGTTCTTGACAATATTTGTCATGGCCAAATGGTGTTGAACCTCATATTTTTCACGAAGATTTGCAGTTGCCACCATGGAGAGCAGAACGTTCTGTGGCAGCAGCTTTGCTGTCTGGTGCTGTTTACCACAGTGTTTAATTAATTTTCTAACCAGCAAATTTGGTTAGAGCTTATTTTGAGTGATATGTTTGCTGCAGATGTTCGTTCCAGTATATGGGAAAGAAAGACTGTTATAGGCTGTTATTAAAAAGCCAAATTGTGCCCACAGTTAAATTATTTGAGACAATCTAGTTTAGCTATTTTCCCTGTCAGAAAAACACTGTTGCTCTTTGTGAACTCCAGTGTCATTTGCTTGGAAACATATCTGCATTATAGCAAGTACTCTCTCAGTTTCTCAGGAACCATGGGAACAGCAAGATTATTTTATCACTGAAGTCTTATCAACACAAATTTAGAAGATCTCTGCGTTCCTTTCAGGACAGGTGTAGTCAGCACAGTGTCAAAACTGGCAGCTGAAATTTGGAAAATTGGATAAACAACTTTGAAGTGGGAGAGTCTCTTCTGGTGGAACTGCACCTCACCATCTGCACTAAAACCTCTTTAAAAATAAGACTCAAAACTCTTAAATCACTTAAGAACTTCTGAGAATCGTTGTGTGTATCCTTAAGAAATTGCATTTATTTTTGTGTGTCCTACAGTGCTAACACTGTTGAAATCTGCATGCTTGGGAAGTGGCCCAGTGAGCCTTCAATTAATTTTTCATTTCAGTTTGCCAAGATTGTTTTGGTTGCCTTGAAATATTTTAGCTTTTTTAGAAAACCAATCCTGACAAAAAGGACGTGTTGTTCCTAACTCAGAGATACATCAGAGCAGCACACTGGAATGCAATGCTCTGTTACAGTGGCACTGCATTTCCCGTTGTTCTCCCTGGTCTCACGAGGTTTGTCGTTTCCATGCCTTGCAGAATACCCAAAGGATAAGCAGTTCTCAGTCCACGCAGCCCCTGGCCACGCCCGTGGTGTCGGTGACGACTCCGAGCCTGCCCCCGCAGGGACTCGTGTACTCGGCCATGCCCACTGCCTACAACACTGGTAAGCCCCGCCGGGTCACGCTGGGACTGCGCCCACAGTAGCCCAGGAAATTCACATTTCTGTAACACCTGACTTTGTTCTCCCTTTCAGTTCAAATGAAGGCTCTTACTCATCAAAACCGAGCCTGTAGCAATCCTGCCAGGAACTGGAGTGCCTCACGTTTAGGCAATAGCTGATCCTTCAGTATTCTGTTCTTCAGATACTTTGATTGTCTGCAGGACCTTAAAACTACGTTTTATCCAAGCTGGGTGTGATGTAAGGCATTTGGTAACGTGAAAGTGCTGAGTGGTTTGCCTCTTGGGAAAGCAGTTCGTGAAAGTCGAGTAATAAGTGATGGAACATGAGGCAACGGCAGCCTCACGTTGCACAAGGGGAGGTTTAGGTTGGATATTGGGGAAAATTTCTTCACCGAAAGGGCTGTCCGACATCCGTCAGGGCATTAGTGGAATTCCACCTCCCCAATGATTGGATTTTATACACTTTATCCACTCTTAGCTTCTTCACTGCAATTTTTAGTTTAGCCAGCCAAACACCTCACATCCTCTTGTATCTTTTTGTGTTAATGAGCTCCGTAGCTGGCAGTGCCCCGGGCGGTGCCGCAGCCAGGGAGCTGCACGGGCAGGGATTGTGCACCCACCAGCCAGGGGCTGTCCTGGGACCCTGCACTCCTCACACCCCTCAGCCAGGGGCTGTATTTGCCCTGCAGCAGCACCAGCCCAGTTGTTGAAATTGACACAAACACAGCTGCCCGGAGGGGGTGAAGTCTGAAGCGGGCAGTGCAGAAGTTGGGTTGCGGGAGCAGTGCCACGGGCAGAGCAGGGACTTGCTTTGGCTGATCAGTTGAAGTGTGAGTAGCTGGACATGCAGACCTTGGTTTGACTCCTGCCCCGGAGGTGGTTCAGCTCTTGTGTTCAGTGGCTGTTCAAGGCAAACCCTTCCGGTCCCTGCTCAGAGGAGGCACACTGAGTTTCACCTGACACATCCCTTCTGTCCGGTTGGATGCTGTTTCAGGAAGCAGTGCTGGGTGCATCCCTCACTCAGAATAACCCGTGAGCTGGGGGCTGAAACATCCGAAAGCTGAGAGGGGCTGGTGTCTCAGGAAGCAGCAAAGGGAATGGGAACTCATGTCCTACGTAATGGACAAGTGTTGGTACCACTGGGGTGTGATTTTAAACTCCAGCCCATTTCCTTTGATAATGCCAATAATTTGTGCGAAGCTTTTAGTCTTTAGTGGTTTTCACACACTTTAGAATCGTTTCTATTAGATTGAACCTTTCAGGGGATTTGCAGGAAGAAATTTGATGTTGAAATCAAATTGTCACCTGGGGATTCTCAGGGTAGTCACCACTTACTACACAATTTCAGTTTTGCAGTTCAAGGACTAAGATAAAATTTAAATACCTTAATTGTTTTTCTGCATTGATAGGGTTATTTTTTTCAGGACTGGAAGGGATAACTTCAGCTCTTGGATCCTTAATTAAAATGTTGGATATCAGTTTTCCACAAATACCTTATTTTATATAATCTGTTTCGGTAGTCTGTAAATTGTTGGAGGAAGGGCCAGAACCAACTTAGTTACTGGTTCTAAAACAGTCCAGGCATTTAAAATAATATTAAAACCCCCTGCAATGAGTTAATTAGTAATTGACACCTGAGCAGAGCACACCAAGCCATAAATAAATTCCTGGCTGCAGGTCAGTTGTTTTGCAGAGGTACAAACTTGCCAGTGCTGCTTGTGGCAGTCACAGCGGTGACACTTTCTGTGGTGCAGATGCTCTTGTGTGTGCATCTCACATCAGGTCCCTCCTGCAGCAGGGATGTCCTCCTGTCACTGCCAGCAGATATGTGATTATTTAAGGAGTTAATAATGCAGCTAATTGTGTAGTGACATATGTGCTCTTTGGGAAAATACCTCCTCAAAGCCCTGTCACCAGACACGTTCTGTCTGAAGTGTCAGAAGTTAATTGTCCATGGTCATAAAAGCTCTAATTGCAATGGAAAAAAATTGCACGGGAACTGAATTCCTATCAATGTTCCCTTCAGGTCTGCTCTGACAAATCCCATCAGCCCAGCACATCCATCTCCAGGGCGTACTTGGGCTGCACTGGGCAGGTGTTGGAGGCCTGGCTGCTTTGAAGGCTTAGTGCATGTCTGGGTCGCTGCAGGGGCTGCACAGTTTGTTTTTTTTCCTTTATTTTTTAAATTCAGTTTTAGTCTTGCAAAAGTAGCTTTTTGGGTCAACCATCTTGGGACAAACCTTTCTGAAGCTATGCAGAAATACGTGTGAGGGTTTTCAGAGTTTCAGTAGAAGTGACAACTGAGAAGAAATGAAACAAAAAGGCAGCCTAAGAAGCTTCACCTGCTGGGAGCAGCTGGGACTCCTGAGGCCTCCAGGAAGGTTTTTGCAGGAATGTGTGTGGGTCTGTGACGGCACAGGGCCCTGCTGGCCCTGGACTCTCCTCCCAAGATGAGCTGCTTTAGGGAGATCCATAATTTATCCACTGCAAACAGGTCAGTGGATGAGGATAGAGGTTGTTCAAGAAGGCTCATCTCAGGAGAGAGAGAGATTGTAATGGTGGTGGCATTTTAGGACAATACTATAAAAAAAAAACAAACCTAAACCCCCAAAACACAAATCAAAGCTAAACCCAATTCAAGTGGAATGTTTGGTTCCTCTGGTGGCAGTACAGCCTGAGTTTGGCTGCTCACATTTTGTCCCATTCTCAAGAGACTAAAAATTATTTTAAGGAAGCTTGATTACAAAATTATTGAAAGCAGAAAAGTGTTTGACTTTGTTTTCAAACCTGAAAGAAAACAAGAGTGATAATGACCAAGTGCAAACAACTTCAGCTCTGTGAATGAAGTGAGAAGTGAGGGAGCCCTGCAGCAGCCAGAGCCACTCGCTGGCTGGGGTTGGAATAGATCGAGCCCTCTGGGCTCCATTTAAGTTGAGTTTCTAAAGAATGGTGTTTTCTTGCTCCACACAAAGAGGTTTCCTTTGTTCCTGTGATACAGAGATGACAGTTTAATCAGGCATCGAGGAGTGATGTTGTGGGCAGGGGGAGGATGTGATGTGCTGCAGTAGGACTGCACTGAGGGGTCCCTCGGGTACGCGCTCCCTGTGCCTGCCTGGGCAGCCGGTGCTGTTCAGGGCTTGGGTTTGGATGGAGGTTGTAGGACCAGGAGCTCTGTGGCATCGTGAGCCCCCCAAATGGTACCTGTGTCTTGTCTGAGGAGCTGCCACCTCCCACCTGGGACCTGAACCGCAGCCCAGGTGTCTGCAGTGAATTCAGGGCAAGATCCACCATCCAGGAAATCCTAGAACGCTAGAATCCAAGTGACTCACATGGATTCTTCCCTTTTTGTTTCATTTTGAAATGTCTTCAAAAATGCCAGGTCTTACTGTAAGGTGCACACCTCTCTATATACACTGCATTAATGTGTTGTACCTGTGGGTTTGGAACAAGCTCCCAGACAGCAGCATGGAGGAACTGAAGGCAGAATGCAAAATTTCATTTGGAGGCCTCTGTACTGTTAAGCTCCCTGAGAGCTTGGCAGGGTTGCTCCCGGACTTCAGCGTTCTCACGTTTGGATTCCTTTGGATCAGCTGCCTTTATTTGTTTTGGGCAGAAAGCCTTTGTATTTGTATTTATTTATATATGTATGTTATATATGTATATATCCCCCTATACATTACTTTGTTGTTTATTTGTTTTTCCCTCTTAGATTACTCCTTGACTAGTGCAGACCTGTCTGCCCTGCAGGGATTTAACTCCCCAGGAATGCTGTCCCTGGGGCAGGTGTCTGCCTGGCAGCAGCACCACCTCGGTCCCGCGGCCCTCAGCTCTCTTGTGTAAGTACCCAGGGTACCAGGGCAAGGCAGCACTGGGGGGGCTTCTGCTTCTTCTGCTGGATCAGCTGCACCAAGGGAACATTCAGCACATTTTAACCTCTTGTCTGCGCTGCAAAACATTCGTGTGTCGGGGTGTTTGCCCCTTCAGTCACCTCCAGCCTCCGGCTAATGAGCCGTGTCCCTGCAGGCTCAGCTTCTCACCAAGGAGGCACCTGTGTGGTGAACCTGAAATGTTTGGCAATAGAAAATAGTTGTTAACTTTTGTAAATGCAGTTCAGACCTTTCATTAATGCTTTTTTCACCTTTGCTCTTCCCAGTAAGGCGCATTTATTTCTTGTGCCGAGCCCCAAGGCTTCACCGTCGCACAGACACGTGAATTGTCACTTGGTTTGCGCTTTCTGCGTTTTCTTATTCGCGCCTTTCGGTTTTCTTTCCCCAGCACTGGCAGCCAGCTATCTCAGGGTTCAAATCTTTCCATTAACACCAACCAAAACATCAACATCAAGTCTGAACCGATCTCCCCTCCCCGGGACCGCGTCACCCCCTCCGGGTTCCCGCCGCAGCAGCCGCCGCAGCCGCCGCCGCCGTCGCGCCAGGAGCTGGGGCGCTCCCCGGTCGACAGCCTGAGCAGCTCCAGCAGCTCCTACGACGGCAGCGACCGCGAGGATCCGCGCAGCGACTTCCACTCGCCCGTCGTGCTGGGGCGGCCACCCAACGCAGAGGATCGGGAGAGCCCCTCGGTAAAACGAATGAGGATGGACACGTGGGTGACATAAACCCGCGGTGTCGCCCTTTCAGTTTTGCGTTCTCAAAATGAACTGTCCTGACATATCTAAATTTATAAATAAGGACGTGAATAAGTATATTTATATGTATATACATACGTGCATATATATATCTTCACATGCATATATATGTGCTAGTGTGTGTAGCATACACCAATCATCAGGCACTTACGACAAACTCTTGTATAGCTGCAGATGTCCCTTGGTAAAAGTAACAGAACAATCCCGTAGGTTTGATCTCTAGTCTGGCACTTACCTGGACTCGTGTGTAACCCCAGCCCGGCCCCGCGGCAGAGCGGTGTCCCCGCAGTGTCTCCTCCTCCTCCACACCCACCCGAGCGAGGGCTCGCCTGTAGTACCGTCCCTGTGTGTAGTCAGCTCTATGGTTACTCGTAGTTAAGAAATAATTGCTTTGTAGCAGCAGAGCAGTAGAAAAGCAGGAAGAAGAAAGCAATACTGTACATAAACTGACCTTTCTATTACCCGACCTGGCATGGGTCTCTATTGCAGAGGGTGCATGGAGAAGGGCTGATGCTATAAGAAATAAACAAAAACCCTGTTTTGCACGTGCAAAAAAAATAAAAAAAATAGCGTATTGGGTCAAAGAAGTGATTTTTTTAATGAGTGAAAGAGAGACATAGAGAACTCGCATGAAATATTCAGAAAATATTAGCCTAGAAAATAGAACATTAACAAAATAAAATTAATATATTAAGTTATAATTGGAATATGTTTGACAAATTTGTTTTTACGTTCATACCTTTGAAAAATATAGAAACGGATTTTAGCTCATGTATATTTTATATTAAAGAAAACAATACCCTAATGAATTGAAGACTATATATAAAGTTATATACAGTACTTTTGAACACATTCTGCTATGAATTATTTATATAAGCCAAAGCTGTATGTTGTAGCTTTTTTGTAGAGTATAGTTTTATCTTATTTTGACTTTCTAGTTTTTGCTTTCAAAGATGAAAAGGAAAAACTTGCAGGCGGAACCTTGGGGGAAAAATAAGCCATGAACACTTATATGTAAATTTAAATTTGAGCCAAACTCTTTGTGTATATAGCATCCTAAATATATTATCACCTTTGGTGTAAGTACCTATGTATTGTACGGTCACCAGATTAAAAAGTATATTTTTGTGGATTGACGCCAACTTGAAACAAGGCGAGGTCCTTATTAAGTAGAGTATTCACTGTTTAATATTTACTATTTTGTTAAATATACTGTACTTTCTTTGGATTTTAATTATTATTAATATTATTATCCAGATTTTTCAGAGGGTGTATAAAGGGGTTGGCCCCCTCACTGGTGGTGAATGTGTGCCGTTCAATTGTAATCTCTGTGCTGTATGGTTAAGCTTCATTATACATTTTATATATATGTATATAAATAGCAAAGTGGCAAAAAAAAAATCCGGTGTTAAGTTCATCCTGCATAAATATAAAAAATCTGTTACAACACATTTTAAGGCATCATTTTAAAGCTGCCTCTTCCGAGGAGGAAAAAAAAAACAGTGGAAAAACTTGACCTAATTTCTCATGATAGGGAAATGACACATATCAGAGGAGCACAAAAGGTTTTGTGAGTTGGCAAGTGGTTTGGGAAAAATTTGTTGCTTCCGAGAAAGAGCAGGAGGAATGCAGAGCCCCCTTGTGCCGCGAGACTGGGCCGGGAGCAGCTTTGGTGTTGGATGCGGGGCCGTGCTCCCGCCGGTGCTCCCGGTCGCCTCCAGGCTGGCAGTGCTGGTTCTGGGTGGAAGCTGCAGAGCCGTGCAATTGCCCAGACTCTTCAGAGTTAGCCCTGATATTTATTACATTTTTTGCTTGGGCTTTATTTGTTTTTTGCAGTTAAGAAAATCCCTCGATGCTGTAAGGGAGGGGTGAGAAGGGCGGTGTCCCTGTGGTCCCTGTGGCCTCCAGCCCTGCCCTTGGATCTGCTTCCCATTTCCTGGGTTCGTCCCGGCTGGCAGGAGCGTGGAGGCAGAAGGGACGCGTTCCCGTGGCCGCTGTGTCCCGTGACCGAATTCACTTGCTGCTCCCTGGAACCTTTTGCTGCTCTGACCAGTGATGTGAGTTCCATGATTTATGCACCTGTATGAACTTTGCTGTACATCCGAGTGGGAGTTCTGCATTCACATTTACTGTCTATTTTCTTGTGTGCCTTATCAGATGGCTTTGCTGACTGTATCTCAATAGTCTTTATTTCTATGCAGGTTTTTAAACAGTACTTAACTACTGTTTTCTTAAAGACAAAGCTACACAAGGGTTAGAGTTTGTATTGAAATTGCACCAATGAATTAAAAAAAAATAATAAAAGGAATCAGTTCTAAAGAGCTGGGCTGGGGAGCGGCCCTGTGCTGCCCCAGCCCCGGCAGAAACGTCCTTCCACAGCCCTCCGGTCTCGGGGAGCACCTCCTGCCACCGAGGACATGGGAATCCTGGTTTTTAATAACAAGTAGATCACTTTGAAACATACTTTTTTAGAAATTGTAAAAATGTTTTATAAAAAAAAAAAAAGATGACATAGCACAGATATTTCAACAGGTTAAAAAAAGGTTTTTAAAATTATTTCTGCTGACTGAAGTGCAAGTGGATCCAATCCTGGGCTGAACCCAGTCAGGTCTGAATGATTTAAGATTTTTATCTCTGTTGTGACAAATCACCTCCATCCTCGAGCTCTCACGATAGTTTTGAGAACGCCACGTTGTCAGGGACTCATCAGAGAGAACTGCTTTAGCCTTGCCTTCCCTCCAAGGACACTAATGCATCAGAAACTTGCGAGTTACTGTGCGCACAAGAAATACATAGTAAATAAGGAACAAAACAACTCCTAACAATTGATCCTGGGCAGAAGTTAAATCCGAATGTGAAAGAAAGACTTAACCAATGTAAACGTTTAAATCTTAGTAGAACCTTTCTTCACTTTGCTGTGCAAGAGAACACTGCTTTGCTATATTTAAAATGGCTTTTTTAAAAGAGATTTATGTATTTGGTAAATGTTTGTAGTCAACAGTTCACAAGAAGCTGTTCACGGTTTAATGCTGATAAGCCGTTTGGCGGCACAAGCTGGACTTTGTTGCCATCCTTGAGACGAATCTTTTAAGAAAAAGAAATAAGTTAATCTCAATTTTTTTCCCTGAATGTGTTGTTTTTTCTTCAATATACAATAAATATTCTAGTGAACTTTTTATCAAATGGTTAAGAAAATGCTAGAGGTTGTTGTAAAATATTTGTATCCTGCATTCACTAAAGTAAAGATACTGGCTTTTACTGTGTACTCCGGCCTCTCTCGTGTTTGCAGAGCACTGGTCCTGTCTGGCGCGTCCTTGCTCCCTCCGGGTGTCAGTCCAGGTGTTGGTTTTTAACTGCAGCCATGAGGATTTTCATCAACAGGGATCCACACACGCTTGTTACTGCACTCAAGGACAGATGCCTGCTAAGAACCTTTCTGCAAAACACGTGGAGAAACTGGCAGATCAACCGGGGTCCATTCAGAGTGGAGAGCCCAAGGCCAGTCCTGTCTCTCCAGCTCCAGTTCTCCTGCTGCTCCCGCTCCTGCTCACTGCAGGGGCTGAGGTGAGGCTGCAAAGGGCCCCTCTTACTAAGGCAGGTGCTCAGCTGTGTGGTAGCAAATAAAGCACAAGCTGTGCCCCTTGTGCTTTTATGTGGCTTTATTTAAAAATGTAAGAACCCTTTCCCAGCCCCTCCCCAGAACAAAGAGATACAGCTCTTCACAGAAGAAAAATACAAGTTTTTGTTCAGTATAAGATACTTTAGAGTGCTCGTTTACAAAATTAGGTTCCCACTTTTGAGATCTGCAGGAAACACAGGTTCATTGTAACAGCACGCAGCTGTGCTTGTGTGGTGTGGGGTCTTCACCTTGCTGGAGAAGCTTCAATCCTCCCTGTCCAGGCAGAGGCAGTGCTTGAGGCCAGGCTGAGGCCACACCTGTACAACAGGTGCTTGGCCCACAGCCTCTTTCCAGCCCCTGCTCTGCCCCAGCCAGCCTCGGGCTGCCAGGGGAAGCTGGAAATGCCCTGTGGTCCTGCTGGCAGCTGGGAAGCTGCAAATGGAGCTGGGCCCAGGTGGGGGTGACAAACAGTGGCTTCCTGCACGTGCCCACCAGCTCTGCCCTCACACCCAGCACCAATGGCACCTGCCCACACAAAAGGTTCCAGGAAAGCCTTTAGCTCTGCCCACAGGCCTGGAATTTGCTGTATCAAATTTCTGAGGCAAATTCTTCTCTTTAGCAAAGCTCCCAAGGCCTCCTTTGCTGCTGCCTTGCAGCAGGTAGAGTTTGCTGAGTGGCCCTGAAGAGCCCTGGGCTGCCCAACACTTCCACTGCCCTGCCAGGTTTTTTGATGCACGTGGTCAGTTCACAGAAACCCATCACAATCAGCAGCTTCGCAGTCCTCTCCTAGAAAGGCTTCACCCTTCTTTCTTCTTGGACTTCTGTCCTGGACCTTGCAACCTGCACCCAGCTCAGCACTTCACTCCCACTCAGACTGCACACAAGGAGTAATTCTATGACTGAGCCTGGGTGTCTGAGAAGCACCACTATAGACTATTACTAGTTTTTTTAGCAAATAATACTGACTAGACCTCCTGCCAGCAAATGAGAAGTGCCTGTGACTCCTCTCTCTTGCTCCCCTGTCCTTTTCCAACGCCCCCTGCCCACCTGGGGCCATGCAGGGCTGAGCAGCACCCTGGGACAGCACAGATCCTGCACTGAGATCACTGATCTCAGGAGCCATCTCTTGAAGGATTTCACTGAGGGGAAGAGGTCTGGGCTCACCCTTCCCAGGGGTGTGCCTGACACATCCCAATGAACACAGCGCAAAGGTTTGCTCAGGGGTTGACAAGGTGGGGTGTTGGCAGCATCCTCATGCTCTGGCACACCCAGCTTAGAACCCCAGGCGGCTTCATTATGGTCAAGCAGGCCAAAACCACCATGGTCTGCAAGAGACAAAAATGACACTCCTGAGAAAAAGCGTCCCCCACTTCTATTCCAGCAAAAAGTGTTTCCTGAAAATGCAAACAACCCCCAACTTTCCAACCACATTAATACCGCATTAATCTCTAGCTCAGCAGCAAAGAATTTGCTTCTAGATATGGCATTAAGAAATACCTGAAGCAACCACAATGAGTAAAATGCTACAAAATACTTTCCCTCAACAGAGTTCCCAATTCTGAAGCCACCTGGGTCATGATCTCTGTAAGCAACAAAGCATCCTTATTTTTCCATCAAAATCACATCACCTCATTTTCAGTCAAATTCAGGATTACAACATCAGCTACTTATAAAAATAATCTGTATTGTTGTATCCCCTTAGATGCACTTGAGTCAGTCACAAGGATATAGGCATCACTGCTGGAGAGGTTGGAGTGGGCTGCCCTTTCCCCTTAGGATTTTCTTCCTACGACTGAGTCTTGTGGCAATTTCCCTTCCACTCCTGCTGTTGAAATGTTTGAGGCTGTTATGTTAAAGGTGTGGGCCACCAGGCCTTGTGTTTTAAAATAGATGATATAAAACACTGGCAGGACAATTCCTATCAGGAGCATAATGAACACGGCGTTCCACCACTGGATTCCGCAGTCCGCACCGTTACCAGTGTCCCGCTTCGCTGCCTCGGGCAGGGGCCTCTCCAGCCCCTCCCCNGGGCTGGGCGGGCCCCGCCGGGGGCGGCCGCAGGGCCCCGGCGCTCTCGGTGAGCAGCCCGTGCGGCCGCACCGGGATCTTGATGGACTTCAGCGCGTACAGGTCCTGCTCCCGGATAAAGTTGTTGACGCGTTTGATATCCGCAACCTACGGAATCCAGAGAGAACACAAACAGTGAGGGTAGGACAACCCAGGAGTGAGGCAGGAAGCAGCTACAAAACCAGAGTGCAAGGAGCCGTCAGGGAATAAAAACAGGCCCTGGATGCAAGCGGTTTGATGTTCTGCAGAAATTCCCCAGCAGTTCCAGGGGTGCTCCAGGTCCTGCACGATAGAGGCAGTGCCCTGTTAAACCAGTCCACAACCTCCTCTAGCGCTCTTGTAGCTGCTGCATTTTGCTCCGTACTGCTTTTCCTTCCCTTTGCTTTCTTTGCCCTTCTCTCTCTTAGTTAAGGCAAGAAGAATCTTTTTAGCAAACACATCCTTTTAAAACCTATTTTCATACCTTATACACGAGTGCATAAGCGAGAGCACAACACCAGTGTGAGCATCTCAGAGCTCCATTTTGAGAGCACACCAGTTCTGAAAGCAAGGGCACAGCCTGGAGAGCAGGTGAGCATCTCCCACACAGGTACGAGCATCCTCTGCTCAAGCAGCACCTCTCTTCTGCAGGACAGCAGCTCATCCAGCTCATTGCTCCTGAGCTGCTCAGTGCTTCTGCTGAACGACAATCACCTCTGTGCTCCCGTCACCACCTTTGGTGGTTCCTGTGTAGGGCTCCTGCCTGTGAGCTGTATCCCCACCCAGCAGGAGGAAGAGCAAGGAAGAAGCAGCCACATGTGCAGCACCAGACACAGGGACGGGCGGTACCAACGCAAAGACAAAGGCAAGGCAGCATCCCTTATTTAACATGAAACAGGAGAAGGTGCTTAATCCAGTGGCCACTCACAGCCACCCAGAAAGCACAGCAACTTCTCAGCTGCACTAAACCCTCTGTCAAAGAGAAGGAACAGGATGTCAGCGTGTGCCAGGAGCTCTCCACTGCAGCCGAGGAGACGTGAAAGAACCTTGAGGAAAAGGCTGGAGGTCACAAAAAACATTGAGAGCCAAACCAAAGAGAAAGGCAATGCAAACAGGTAAACCACCTCTCATCCATCACAGCAAAGAGACACAGTACAGGACTGTGCTTTGCACTTCAGAAATTACAGAATGACCTGCATTCACTGCACACTCACATACTTGAGGCTGCCAAGGAAACTGGGGAGCTAAAACAAAAAAAAAACCACTTTACTTCCTAAGCATTCTGCTCAGAGGTAGAGATGAGATGAGATGAGATGAGATGAGATGAGATGAGATGGAGGCCTGAATCTCATGCTTGCTCTGCAAAGCTTGAGAACTCTGAAAATGGCACATTAAATCCAGGACCTGATCTGGGGACCACGAGGCAAAAGAAATCCTCAGTCGCTGCTTCAGGCTCCTCACAGCCGGCCCCAGCGTAAACTCTGGACTTAAACCCTGCNTTCAGCTGCACCTCCACCTGCACGGCGTCCTGGATGCTCTGGTCGATGCCCCTGAAGTACTCACCGAGGCGCCGCCCGCCAGCGGAGCCCCCCGCGCCGGGGTCGGGCTCCGGCAGCTCCACGCGCGTCAGGCCGGGCTGGGCGGGCCCCGCCGGGGGCGGCCGCAGGGCCCCGGCGCTCTCGGTGAGCAGCCCGTGCGGCCGCACCGGGATCTTGATGGACTTCAGCGCGTACAGGTCCTGCTCCCGGATAAAGTTGTTGACGCGTTTGATATCCGCAACCTACGGAATCCAGAGAGAACACAAACAGTGAGGGTAGGACAACCCAGGAGTGAGGCAGGAAGCAGCTACAAAACCAGAGTGCAAGGAGCCGTCAGGGAATAAAAACAGGCCCTGGATGCAAGCGGTTTGATGTTCTGCAGAAATTCCCCAGCAGTTCCAGGGGTGCTCCAGGTCCTGCACGATAGAGGCAGTGCCCTGTTAAACCAGTCCACAACCTCCTCTAGCGCTCTTGTAGCTGCTGCATTTTGCTCCGTACTGCTTTTCCTTCCCTTTGCTTTCTTTGCCCTTCTCTCTCTTAGTTAAGGCAAGAAGAATCTTTTTAGCAAACACATCCTTTTAAAACCTATTTTCATACCTTATACACGAGTGCATAAGCGAGAGCACAACACCAGTGTGAGCATCTCAGAGCTCCATTTTGAGAGCACACCAGTTCTGAAAGCAAGGGCACAGCCTGGAGAGCAGGTGAGCATCTCCCACACAGGTACGAGCATCCTCTGCTCAAGCAGCACCTCTCTTCTGCAGGACAGCAGCTCATCCAGCTCATTGCTCCTGAGCTGCTCAGTGCTTCTGCTGAACGACAATCACCTCTGTGCTCCCGTCACCACCTTTGGTGGTTCCTGTGTAGGGCTCCTGCCTGTGAGCTGTATCCCCACCCAGCAGGAGGAAGAGCAAGGAAGAAGCAGCCACATGTGCAGCACCAGACACAGGGACGGGCGGTACCAACGCAAAGACAAAGGCAAGGCAGCATCCCTTATTTAACATGAAACAGGAGAAGGTGCTTAATCCAGTGGCCACTCACAGCCACCCAGAAAGCACAGCAACTTCTCAGCTGCACTAAACCCTCTGTCAAAGAGAAGGAACAGGATGTCAGCGTGTGCCAGGAGCTCTCCACTGCAGCCGAGGAGACGTGAAAGAACCTTGAGGAAAAGGCTGGAGGTCACAAAAAACATTGAGAGCCAAACCAAAGAGAAAGGCAATGCAAACAGGTAAACCACCTCTCATCCATCACAGCAAAGAGACACAGTACAGGACTGTGCTTTGCACTTCAGAAATTACAGAATGACCTGCATTCACTGCACACTCACATACTTGAGGCTGCCAAGGAAACTGGGGAGCTAAAACAAAAAAAAAACCACTTTACTTCCTAAGCATTCTGCTCAGAGGTAGAGATGAGATGAGATGAGATGAGATGAGATGAGATGAGATGGAGGCCTGAATCTCATGCTTGCTCTGCAAAGCTTGAGAACTCTGAAAATGGCACATTAAATCCAGGACCTGATCTGGGGACCACGAGGCAAAAGAAATCCTCAGTCGCTGCTTCAGGCTCCTCACAGCCGGCCCCAGCGTAAACTCTGGACTTAAACCCTGCAAAATTTCTTATGAAATAACAATCTCACCCAGAGCCTCCTAACTGAGGTGCTGCTTCAATTTCTGGATTTGTTCCAATGAAAACAAATTACTGGGACAGTAAATATCCCCCATGGTGTCTGCAATCAAATACTGCAGTGTGGTGCTAAGACTCTAGAAACAGAAAGTGGAGCAGCACTCACACAGAAACAACAAACAAAGCTTGCAAGAGCTTTGCTTGCTTGGAAGCATGCAAGAGACTGGGCTGCACAAGCATTTAGGCTTATTTTCTGTACTCATTTTTTTGGCTGCAGTGAGCTCCTCTTGTCCCAGCTAAGAACAATTCCAAAAGCAAGCCAAGACTATAAATGGTCAAGAGTAAAAATGAGAATTTTGAAGTGCTTTGCATCTCTGCCAAGTTATCTGTGGCACACACACAGAGCTATTTGTTGCACTGTCTTAATATCCCCTCCCCAAGCAGATTCTGAAACCAGTGACAAATTCTCATTGATTTCAAGGAGAAGTTCATCCTGGATTTTTACTCGCATTTGCCTATATATCTGTGGTTACAGTTCTCACTGCTGTCCTGATGACCTTTCAGGAGCTGTTTAACTGTGCAAATAAAACGAAACACATAAAAACTGTCATGTCAGTCTTTAAAGAGACAAATCTTTTACAATAAGGATTTCTGTACCTGTCCAATTTAACTGGAACAAGTCACAAGTGCCCTTTCTGGAAGGGAGGGAGGCAGCAGGACAGCTTTTTTCCTGTAGGAGAAGAACATTGACTATGTGGTCCCTTCCATCAGCTTGCTTTTCCCCTGGGCAGGCCCAGCAGCCTCCAGAGGGGCTGAAAGGCTCCGGGAGAGGGACAGCAGAGGAGCAGCTACAGCAGGGACAGAACTGGGCCCTCTGAGTGACAGTGCAGAGGCACAGCAGGACTCTTCACACCATAAACCAAGGAACTGTTCACAATCTCCCTCCTCTGTGTTCACCCAGCTGCTGTGAGTCTGCCCAGGTGCTGCGGGAGCAGCACACAGCTCCAAACTCAACCAAAGCTCAGCTCTGCCTTCTCAGGCTCTCCCGGGGCCAATCAAGGCCTATTCAAGTCCTACCAGACTCGCTTCTCCACACGCATCGGGCTCGTCAGCAGAACCTACAAGGGTGCCTTTTTTGTTTTGTTTTTGTTTCTAAGGGCATGGGAGGGGAGGAATTGCTGCAATCCCTCCAAGGCCTCTTGCCTCAGCTGCACCATACAGCTGCTGTGTGGTTAAGCAAGACAGACTGCAATGGCATGGCAGCACTGGAGCCAGAGCTGTATCATTATCCTCGCTGCAGCCACTGGCCAATTGTTTGCATCGTGGAACTCTGAAATCACAGTCCGGCTCACAGATAAAGGGGGCTCTAAAAATACAGCTCAAACTGCTAAACAGCGGGGGGCTTCTAATGTTCAGAGCAGGAAATTGAACTTTCCAGCAGTTTTGCTATTTTCTGGAACAAAGAAAACGTGTTGTGTTCCAAGTCAGAAACCTCACTGTGCACATGCCCTCCCTCCTGCCCACAGGCACCTGAACTGTGCATGCTTTGGGATGACAGCAAACAACCAGAACACACACAGACACCACCTGGACTTTGGGACTGAACTTTGGCACCTCTCCATATCCACCCCTGTCAGACTCAAACCTTCCTTGCAAAATGTAAGCTGATACCTTTAAAAAAATAAACAAAAAAACCTCACCCATAACTGTGGTGTTTCTTTGTACTGCTCAATTTGCTTCAAAAACTCCAATGTTCCTTGAGAGCAGAGCCCTGGCCCTCATTTCTACACTCAGCTCCCTAATGTTTGCCTTCACTGAAATAACTCAGTACAACCTGCACTTAGTCACTGAAATTAAACAGGAAAGCAGGTCAGGCAGGGTGTGGGGCTGACAACATCTTCCCAGGCTGTTGGCTGAGCAATTCTTTTTTTTTTGTTTGTCTGGGCTTTTTGCCTTTCTCCAGTTTTACCCGGACAATGACCATTCATACAATCCACAGGGCCAACACTTCCCAGAGTCAAAACTACCAGACCACAGGCCACCTTCTGGAAGCCCCTCTGAGGTGATTAACCCTCGCAGAGGCAGCCCTCACCTTACAGCCGTACTGCAGGGCCAGCTTGTTGAGGCTGTCCTCCTCGGTGAGCTCCCTCTCCAGAAGCACCACGTCCCCCAGCCTGTCCCGGGTGCTGCCCCGCTGCTGCTCCCTGCCCCGGGGCCGCAATTCCATCACGTTGAGCTCCTCCTCCGAGGAATCGTCGGAGTCAGACCGGCCATTGGGGAACACATACACCTGCCTGCCCGGGAAGGTGTGGACAGTGGCGGGAGCCTGGAAGGGTCTCGTCCGGCTCTCGTTCAGCCTCATCTTTTACACCAGCAGCACCTGGAACAAAGCACAGACGCTTTTAGTTTCCTCGAGACCAGTGTTTAGTTCTTAGCATAAAAGATTCAGAGAATGCACAGAAAGCTGGCAGGTGTGAATACTCATGCACACAAAGGATTCTTGTACCCAGGGGCAAATCCACAAGTGTCATTCTAACAGCAATATTAGAAAACCCATGTATTCAAACTGCAGCAATCAGTAATTTTTTTCCAATTTTTTTTTTTTGGTCTAGTTGTATACAAACCACCTTATAACTATGTTGCTCAACGTTTTAAATGCTACATTCTGTAATTTTATTAAAAAAGCAACACAGTCACTTGAGTGAACTGCCTTTAATTATGGTCAAAACACATCAGGTCTACCAACAGACATTAAAAACTGAGCAAAATTATCCTTTTCATAAGTTCTTAGTTCTCTACACTTTAGGAATCCACATTTAAATTTTTGGAAGTGCACTTTTTTTTTTTTCTTAAATAAGAACAGCTCATGCTACACTTAACTTCAACCCGAATAACAAGGCTTCATTTTGCATGAAGAGTAGAACCTGCCTGAATATTTTAATTATTGTTCAGCCTACAGCAGCAAGTTCGGGTTTTTTTCCCCTCAATCCTCAGCTCCACAAACAATTTCTTGTCAGGGTCAGCAGGGTCAGATATAGGTAAGAAAATCCCACATTGTTATGGAACCTTGATCTTAACGTTCCCCATCGACCCCTACGGGATTCTTCAGATGAAACCACTACGATTTAATGGCATTTCCTTGGCCCCGGCACCCACAGCTGCGGGCTGGGCTCAGCTGTGCCGAGGGTTGAACACGCAAGACCAGGCTGGAGCTGCTGTGGGACACCCCGGCCTCCCCCGACACCGCTCCCTCCTCAGGGGCTGCCGAACTCTTCCCCAAGCTCCTCTGGGGACCCGACCAGAGGGTCCCCGACCAGCACTTCGGGGGGATCCCGATGCCCTCAAGGGACCCCGATTCCCTCAGCATTTCGGGAGAATCCTTCTCCCCTCAGGGTGCCCCGCTGCCCTCGGCACCTCAAGGGGGTCCCGATCCCCCAGGGGTTCCCGCTCCACTCAGAGGGTCTCGCTGCCCTCAGCGCTTCAGGTGACCCCAACGCCCTCAGCACTTGAGGAGGGTCCGGACCCCCTCAGGGTGTCCCGCTCCCCCCTGGGGCCCCGCTCTCCTCAGCGCTTCACGGGATCCCGCTCCCCTCAGAGTGTCCCGTTTCCCCCAGGGGCCCCGCTCCCCTCAGGACGTCCCGATTCCCGCCCCTCTCCCGGCTCCCCCCTCACGGACCCGCCGCCATCGGCCCCGCACCAACCTGGCCACGGTCTCGTCCAGCGCTCCTCCCATTGGCTGGCGGGGCCGGGGGGCGGGACCTCAGAGCCGCTCGGCCAATGGGAGCCCGGGAAAGGAGGCGGGGCGGGAGGGGCTGAGCGGGCGGGGCCGGGCCGGGGCCTCCCTTAAAGGGCCCGCGCTCCCCGTGCCGGCGGTGGGAGCGCTCGGGGAGTCGGGACACACACCCGAACGGAGGGACACACCGCACACTTGCATAGCCCCGGGTGAGGTGCCACTGCCCTGGGACACGTCACACACCGGTACAAAGGGTCAGGTCACACACCTGCACAGCCCCGTGTTACAGTAACATCTCAGTTATTACATTATCAATATGTAATAACAGATTACAGTACGTCAGTTTTACAATATGTCAATTTTACAATATGTCAATTTTACAATATGTCAATTTTACAATATGTCAATGTTTCCCTGCTGTGCGGTGCCTGCGGAGCAGCCGGCAGAGCTGACCAGCTGTGCTTCACACTGCCGTGTTTGCCTTGGCCCACCCTGACTCATGGCTTATGTTTAAAAAACAAGCTCAGGACACACTGTTAGCAAGTTCCACATTCGAAACTATTCTGGGGTGCAGGGACAGGAGAAATAATGCCCTCCTTCAGCTGTCAGAATTAACCAGGCATTCCTTCAGGTGCCCACGGGATGAAGATCTGCAGGGACAGCCTGGGGTTTGGCTCAGCCTGGGGTCTGGCTGCTCTGTGCCCTAAACATGATGGACAAACCTGCTTTTAAGTTAAACTAAAGCTGAGTGCAGTCATTGGCCATCCTTTTGCCTTTCTCTGTGCAACCCCAGTGCTGCAGGCAAGGGGGGAGGGCATTTCCTCTCCAGCTCTGGCTACCGCTGGATTAGATACAATATCAGCTGATCAATATGACATGCTGAGAGGAAAGAAGGCTCCACAAGCATCAACAATTTCTTCAAGCAACAGCTGTTCTTCACAGTTCTGCCCACACGCCTTCGGGGGACTGAGGGGCTTCAGCAGCGATGGAAGGGTGGTGGGAGAGTGGCCTGGCAGGACTGTGGCTGAGCCAGCAGCGCATCTCCTAGCAGGTCACAGGATTCCCTTCTCTCCATCCCTGGGCCAGATTATCCCTGGAGCAGATGACTTTGGGGCTCAGGCCCCAAACCAACAGATTCTGACCCAACAGATGATGGATGGATTTAGTGTGCTGGAGAGAGCTCTACAAGCATGGGGAGCAGCTGAAAGGTGCCAAAATGCCTTTCCTGAGCCACTTAGAGCCTCTCTGTGACTACTGAGGTTCAAAAGCTACAAGCAATACTCATGTTTTGTCAAATAGATCCAGGTTACTCAGGATAACCTGCTTGAACCTGGAAAATAAACCCCTGAGGAAATGCTGGAAATGTAGGGGAATCCATCAAGCTTTGTTGACAGGGCTCAGTCTGGGCTGGATTACTTGTCCTCAATAGTGCTTAACAAGAAATAGCTGTTTTGTAGGAGTGCTGATGTTGGATCTGGGTCAATTGCATGGGTGATGTCATCATTCCAAATAATTGGAATATTTTTGTAGTTAGCAGACAGACTGTGAGAGCTGCAGAGGCCCAAACAAGCAGAGTCTGTCTGAGAGCTCAATGGTTCAGTCATTATCCACACTCAACCCACACAAGGGTCATTCGTGCCCTGAATTTCAGGAAGAATCCTCCTGCCCTGACTTAGATCAATGCAGAGGGCGACAGAGCTGAGAGTCTGCTCATTTTCACTCAATCCAAAGAGCAGTGTGTCCATGGTGCTGGGCACCAGCTGGAATTCACATCCATGCCAGCTGCTTCCCAGAGTTAATCCCTGTGATAAAGAATCAAAACTTTCATGAAGGTCTTGGCTGGGGCTCTCCAAATGATCTAGAACAGGGCTCCTCTCTTGTGTCCCTGTGATTCTTGAGAGCTCTTGCTCAGACCCAGAGTTGCAGTTTTCCTTATCACATGGGATTTGTCCCTCTTTCTTCAGGCTCACTTCAGAAGTGTGAGAAGCTTCAGACACACATTCCCTGTATTCTTTGCTTCTCTTTCAGCTGCATTCTAAGCTGTGCAATAAAACCTCTCGTTTGGATTTCGGATCACTCAGTGACAGGCTGCTCTCCACCCTTGGGAAAAGAGTAACTTCAAAAACAACTTCTTGAGCATCTCCTTAATATCAACCAATCATTCCTGTTTAGTTTAGCAGATATATGGGAAAGGCTCCTATACAGCACTCTGAGGCAATAGGAATCTGCTGGTATTTCTGAATTATACACACAAAAAGAGAAAAGGATGAGTATTCCTTTTTACCTTCATTTCATTGTTCCCTAGTGGGAGACTGGGAAGGCAGCTGCAGCAAACCCCACCCATATTCTGGACATGGCATTATAGAAATCATGATGCCTCTCTTGCAAATAATGAATAAAAGCTGGGCTCTGCTCTGGCTTTGGACTAATGCACAACCTTTGTGACTAAAGCACAACCAATTTTAGTGGAGTCACCCCTGTGTTAAGTCAGAAGCACAAGCCAAATACAACAAAATAAATCTCTCCCTGGTACCTGGAGTGACTCAGCTTATGTGGGTACTCCATGTACATTTGATTGAATTATACACACAGCCATAATTTTAAGATGTTGATACAGTAGGCATCCAACACAGGGGAGAAAACCTCAACTAAATTAAATTAATTATAGGTATACGCTTAATAGAGTTAATTGAGCTTATGGAGGTTACTCAGAGTGCATGTTTGGTAGCATCAGGTTACACCTTGTCTCTTTTAAGGCTTTCTCCCTTTGGAGCTTGTGTAGCTCAGCAGGTTCTAGACTTTGCCATGGAGCACAAGTCCTGTCGTTGACTGCCCTGGAAGGGTCTCGGGCTGAAGGAAGGAGCTGATGTTCAGGTGGTGACATCTGGAGAGGAGCACAGAGCCCGTGTGACAGCAGCACTGAGAGCCAGCTGCACACTTTCTTTGCAGGGGCATCCCTGCTCAGGGCCCAGCCTGGCTACAGCCTTCCCCCACCCACTGCAGCGTGACCCCAGCCCACCCCATCAGGTGACAGACACTGCGGCCTGTGTCCCTCCATGAGAAGAGGAACTTGTCACCATGGAGTCAGGGTGTGGGCAGCTGGGTACCCTGCACCTCTGGCTTCTCTCAGGGCAGGAACACAGCTCCTGCCTCCCCCTCTCATGCTTCCTTTCCTGTCTGTAACAGAGCAGGTGTGACAATGAAGGCCCAGCTTCATCATTCATCTCAGACATCAAATTACTCCCACCTACGGGGACTACATTTGCAACTCTCTCACGTATGCTGTGACTCAGGAGTGAGACTTTTATCTGGGGAAGTAGAATGCAGATCTGAACGGCACTGCTGTCTCCTGGAGGAGATAACGTGTCTCTGCTCAGAGCCCTCATTCTGGGCTTGCCTTCTATCACACAGCTCCATTTGGCAGGTGCTGCCTGGCGTGTGTGTGTGATAGCAGGCACTGAATTACTTCAGAAAAAGAGAGACTTATTTTCTTTCTATAAAAACAAATGACTAATTAAAAGTGGTTTTAATTTTGTAGTTCATATTTTCTTGGGATTGTCCCAGACTCTGGAGTCCATGCTCCACACCCTGTCCTTCTGGACAAATTTGGCAAGGGAAAGCACCATGAGATTTGTTCCCTTTCTCTCCCCTAATCCTAAAAACCCCCCTCCCCCTTCTCCCTTGCTGCAACTGGTAAATTGTGAAGAACAGGAATGTTCCTGGGAAGAAACCCAGGCAGAATTGCATTCAGAACAAGTCAAAGATTTCTTGCGTAGCTGAAGCATGTGTTTGCAATCCCCAACTGCCGGAGCACGTAAGACCTGCCAGAGAGTGCTGTTCCCTTCAGATGTTCTCAGACAGCTCCAGGCAGTGTCCAGGGCAGCCTGTGGACAATCTGAGCTGAGGAATTGCTCCATGGCCCATCTGTTCATGGTGCCATGCCAAAAAGGTTCTCGGTGAAAGGATGGCAAAGAGCCAGTTCTACCATTCTAAGGAGCTGTGTTAGGGATGGTCAGAAACACTGCTCTGGGACCTCTCCCAGCCACAAACTGGTTCCATGAGAGAGCTTGGCTGCTACTACCAACCTGTCAGCCCAGGCTTCAGGCAACTTCTGGGATTGATGCTCTCCAGAATAGTTAGCATGTGCTACCCCAACAAAGGACAAAACTGCAAGATCCCTAATTGTAACTGCTGGGAGGCAGCAGAGAGCCAGTAACTACAGCCTGCTCTCCCTTCATCTTGAGAGGTGCCACTGATCCAGAGAGAAAATTACTCTTCCAAGGGGTGCTGTTCAGTGATTCAAAACTGGAACCTGATGAGGCCAGGAAAGGATGGGAGTTGGGGGCTGGGACACTGGTTGGAAAAAGCAGCTTCAACACATTTGTGAGGAAGCTTTTGTCCTTGGCACTACACAGAGCATGGGATATTACAGGAGCACAGAGTGAGCCCTTGCTCGAGCTGGTGCTGATTCTGAGGAGAGACAGGTTGATGAAAGCATCACTTGTCTTTCCAATGACCTTATCATGTCAGCTGAGTCTGCCAAGAACTGTCTCTCGCTCTGTGCTCCTCATGGCCTGAGCCAAGGCTCCTGGGTGCTCTGTGCCGTATCTGATATCGCTCGGCATCGCTGGAAGGCTCCCAGGGCTCACACGTGTCCTGGGTGGGACCAGGACGCCTCAGTGCTTTGCTGCCTCCAGAATGTCTCAATTTCAAACAGGTCCAATCTGATTTTGCAATTTTTTGAGTATAAGGAACACCCTGAGCTTGAGGGAGGAACAGAAGGAAGAGAAGTCTTCTAAAGATCCTTGACCTCCATAGCTGTGTGGGTGTGCTGGCTGTCTTCATGCTTCCCAATAGGGTTCTCAGGACTTTACTGGTGTGTGGCAACAATAATGAGCAAGTAACACGTGGGGGCAGCAGAAGGCTTTGCTTCCTTGTCTGGGAGTCTGTGGTTGGAGAGTCCTCGCAAGGGTCCTGAAGAACCCAGGTGCTCCCAGGTTTGAGGGTCACTGTGGCAGTCACAAGCTGCAGCTGCTCAGACTCTGGGAGAAGGATGTCATGGGACAGAGGGGCTTTGTGGCCTCCTGGGACAGGATGTCAGCACTGAATCCTGGGATTCTGTCACTGCATCTGGTCCTGCCCCAGTTCCTGCAGGCCCAGCCCAAGCACTGCCATGCTCATGTTCAAAGCATGTTCAACCACGAGACAGCCACAATGGAAAATTGCCTGGAGTGAAAATCCCAGAGTCAGATCCCACTGTATCGCACAGGACAAGCCTTGCTGAGCTTATTGCACCACAGGCAGCATGGGGTCCAGCACGTCCCTTTCAGTGAGGTGAAGTGAAAAAAAGAAGCTCTTACCTCATCACTGTGAAGAAAGATGAAGGTTTCAACTGCTACCATTTAATTCTCTTGGAGACTTGGAATTTTCTGGAAATTTTAGCAGTCCAAGCTAAAATTTTATTAGTCCAAGTTTATTTTAACAGGAAAAAGCCTTGATCTTGGCTGTGGAGGTCTTGAAAGCCAGGTTTTCAGAGTAGGACTATTTCAGACAGGGAAGTGGCTACAATTTACACAGCATGGCTCTAAGATTTTCTGGCAGGGCTATCTCCAGAGTAGGTGTCATTTTTCCTGCTCTGAGTGAGCAGAAATTCAGGAATTGCTCCTGAATTTGCCTGAATTGCTCCTGTCCACTTGGTATTTGCCTGATTGCTCACATCAGTCTCTCCATCATCAGTAACGTGGAGTCTGAGTGGTATTGGCACAAGCTCATGGAAATGGCAAGAAATAAAAAATCCACCAAAAGCCAACCTTGTCACCAGAAATGATGATGGATTAATTATAATAAGGGGCGGGAAACAAAACACCCCTGTGCTCCATGAGTAATTTAAAAAGAGTAAAATCAGATAAATTCCTAGATAGGAAAAGCATTTTCTGTAACTAAGGCTGCTACTTTAATTGGAAAATGCTGTTAACACAACTCTGACCGGGGCGAGGGCAAGAGCACAGCAGGGCTGGTGGAGATCTGCAAGTAAACAGCTGAATTGCTTCTCTCAGCCTCAATCTGCAAATTTCTGAAGCCAAAAGAACAGCTTTAAATGTAAAACTTCTGTTGGAGCTCATGCTTCAATTGGGCTGTGTGCCAGGACATGCAAAGACTTAGGGCATTAAAAGTCTCATGGAGATGAAAAGACAGTGGGGAGTCATTTGAGTTGGCTTGTAATGCACTAAGCTATAGCAGGATCTGCCTTCATTCCCTTTAAACCGACTTGTGGGGAGGCAAATTGAGAAAACTGATATTTTATCACTTGTAATTGTTACAGCAAAAGCTAAGGCTAAGCATGGCCCTGATGGAATTCCTGTGTCCTGCACACAGCCTTGCAGAGGGGTCCCAGCCCCAAGCTGGCTCAGCCTTTCCAGTACCTGGGAAGTGAAGTAGCCCCTGAAAATTCCCCAAACCATGAAGTGACCATCTCTAGGGATGTATGAGCTGCTCTGCTGGCTGCTGTTTTCTCTACACTTCAAACCATCATCTCAGACAACCTTTAACGACAGAGTAACAGAACAGATTTGCACCTACCCTCGTCCTTCCAAGGAGCTCAAAGTTCTTTAAAAATCCCCAGCCAAGCAGTGCTATTGTGGTTCCTATTGCACAGTGGTTCCCTGAGTTACAGAGCAATGAACTGCTTCACCCAAGGCTGCATGACATGTTGGCGTGTCAGGACAGCCCAGATCCTGGGAAGCTGGGATGAGCATCCATCAAGAAGTGAAGGATGTGTCTGGCTGTCAATAAAAGAAAAAAAACTGAAAAAAGCTGTGAACAGCAGCAAAGTGACACAAACACAGTGTGGTCACCAGGTACCACCAAAGCAGAGCTGGCCAAATCCAGCTGTTGTAAGGAAAAGGAAGAGGAGCAGGGCCATGTCTTTCACTGCTTAATGATGGCTTCAGGTGGACAGGCTGCGCATCACTACCAGGGGTCTAGGAAATGCTTTGCTGGGACTCTTCACTGCCAGAAGCTGCTTTACAATATTCCCAGCCATTCCCCTAAGTATCAGCTTGGACAAAATTAAAGACAAATTAATTCCCTTGGGTTTCAAGGACCCTGGGAATTCACTAATCAGGTTCCTGCTGAGCCAAAGGCAAGGAAGGACATTGTTAGCAACAAACACAGAAAATCTTCTCTAATTGGAGCCATGGAATGGGTACATGCTTCTTTGTGTCTCTCAGGAGCACGTTCACCACAAGGAGAGGAGCCCCAGTGGGCAGTGAGGGCTTATATCATAGCGCCAAGGACCTCCTCAGATGACAGGAAGGAAAAAAGACACACCAAAAGCTTCATTAGCCTTAAAATCTCACCCTCAGTCTTCGTCCTGGTCTGAAGGGGGAGGAAAGTGTTTCCATTTGTTTTGAGGTTGGTGTTAGGAAATTCTCCTAAAAGCCAAGGGCCAAATGCTGTTCTTTCTCTTCAGGAAATAGTCCCAGGGAATGGTCAGAGACACCAACCACACAGGGAAGACTTTGTAAGTCCAAGACCTGGGTGCCAGAAGGGAATTTCACCTTGGTCTCCTCCATGAGAAGCTGGCTCCAGGGTCATGCCCACAAGGACACCCTCAATGTGGGATGTGGGTGCATGGAGCACTATTGGCCATGATACTTGGCCTTTAAATCTGCCAGGATCCTGGGAAAGCCACCGCAGGACCCTGTGCTTGGACTGCTAAAATCAGAGCCTGTGTATGAGACAAAAAGAAGGAGAAGAGGAACCATTAGAAGAACTAAAGGGACACATGAGCAGATGAAAGGTGTAAAGTGTCATCTTTTGTGTTCCCAGGGGGGACATCACCAGCAGCAGAGGGAATACCACAGAGAATCAGTGGTAAGTGGATCAAGTAACCCCCATCTCTCCCCATTCCTTAAAGCCCAAAACACACAAATGCTGAGCTCTTGCTCAAAGCAAAGCACAATCCTCTCCTCTCATTGTTAAGTGTAACCCAGAGCCTGTGGAAGCAGCTACAGTGAATTAACATGAGAGAAAGGAGCTGGATTGAATTTGCTAAGGGAGACAAAAACCCCTACAGGCATGTTGTTAAGAAAGAATGAGCACTAATTCTATTTATTCTGATTCGTTTTGTTTGATTGTGCTTGATTATGCTCACCCTAGGAAACGTGAGAGCTGGTGGGGATCATATCAGCAAAGAAAATCAGAGAGCAACAAGCTGATGGTTTAGAGTTCATGCAAACATTGTGCCAGCCACTGAACCAGAAGAAAAGAGCTGGCTCAGAGGCAGCCACTTATCTACTGATAAGATCCTCTTGGGGAAGAATCTCAGAATGATGTGGAAGAGAGATGGGAAATTATGCTGCAGAGCTAAGCCAAGCAGTCAGCAGAGAATACAGCATTGTTTGGGTTTTTCCTTGCTTTCCTCACCATTCTTCCCCATTTATTATTAGAACAAAGAGTATTTTTGCCCGTAAAAATCTTTGTGCCTAAGGAGGTAACACTGGGGTGCGCTCCTGCATCAGAGCTGAACTTCTCGGTAGCTTTGATTCAACTTTCTGAAGAAAATCATAGTAAAACTCTTAGCTATGGATCTCTAATATGATCATTATGTCATATAATATCTAATATGATCATTATCTCAGCTTTAAACAGCTACATTTACAACTCCTTGTTTGTGGAGATAAAATACATCACCATGGTTTCAACTTCACAGAAAGTCTCTCCCAGCAGCTGCTCTCTGTGGAAGCGTCAGAGGAAGGAGATCAGGTCCCAGGTGAGCAGAGAACACAAGATGTGGCTGGCCAGGAGCAGAAGCTGTCAAACACGAGGCATCTGGAGAGGTGAGGAAATTCAGGACAACTTCTTGGTCCAGCAGATAAACCTTCCTGCCTTTTCTCACAAATGTGATGTGCTTACAGATGTTCCCTGAAAGGGGCAGCAGAGACCAATCCCACACGATGAACAGAAAGCGCCGTCCTGATCTGGGAGAAATAAAATTGAAGAGCAAGAATTATCTGCAATGTTTCTTTTCCTTGGCATACAGAGACTCCACCATGTGTCCACTCAAATAAAAACAGCTTGGACCTACACAGGCCAAGATGGGGCTTCTTGGTAGAATCTTGATCGACTCTGATCACTTCCTTCAGCTGCTTTTGAGAGGAGGGCACCAACCCCACCCAGATGTGGGTGCTGTGTGTGCAAACATTGTGGAGCTCTATATAATGCACTGGTTAACACCTATGTCACTACAGCAGCACAGCAGCCTTTGGGCTGGCAGGGGGAGCAGGCAATTTGGAAAAGGTTCACTAACAGACTCATGAGTACCTGTACCACAGCTAATCACTAACACAATTTGGCTCCCACCTAACCCTGAAAGAGGGAGATGAGGAAAAAGGCTGCTTAGACTATCAAGGTTCCCAACAGTCCATGTTGATGTGAAGGTGTGAAGCAGGGAAGCCCATCTTGGACCATCTTTCTCTCCAGGCTCTCTCGAACCACTCAGAGATAATTCTAGAGCTGATCCAAGTCGCTGCCTGGAGAAAAAGGCACAGTTATTTACCTGCAGCAAATCCCATATGTGTTACTTCATCTACGTCTCTTACCTCAGCCTGTCCTTTTGCTTTAATTGCCTTATGCCCCTCTCTAGCACTGTCCACAATCCCTAATGGAGAGGATGTCCAAGAGCTCCAATCATGGGACGATACCACAGGTACAAACCATGCACCAGTCTCTCCATCAAGGATTTGAAAGAGGCCTAAGATTTGAAAGCAAGGAGGGGCCAGTGTGAAGTGAGAAGACAACAGATGAGCAGAGGCAGCAAGAGCTTTATCAGGAAACCAAGAACCCTCTCTGCTCCTGTTCTCAGGACAGAACAGCACACCAGCAAATCTGGCTGCAGACTGAAATCTTGGCTTCCCCTGAAGCCAATGGCAAACATCCCACTGGCTTCAATGGGAGCAGGACTTCATGCCAGATCTCGTGCTTCCCATTCCTCTGCCATAGCCATGAGAGCAAGCTTCCCTTCCGAGGCTGTCTGCAGCTTGAGCCTTCAGGAGAAGGAGAATGGTTCTCCTTGCAGCCTGCGAAGTATCAATGGGAAATTAAAGACTTATTTTTAACAAAAATGGTGACTGTCCTAGAGAACAACTTGCTTAGTGTCATGGGGCTCTCTGGAGCCATTTCTTTCTCTCTTAAAAGTTCCCCTTAGGCTTTAGGCACCCCAGGGTGCCCAGCAGCTCAAGCACAGCTTTATGCTGTGATGAAACCACAAGTGGAGGAAGTGGTTTGAGCTGGGTTATGCAACTATCAACACTCATCTCTCCCAGTCTTAACATCCCTCATTCCACACCTGCTCACACAGCAGCACCTGGACACAGTGGAACTTATAGCAACACAGCAAATAGGCAGGAGAAAACTAAGTTTGCCCATTTCTGTTTTTACCACAACAGAGCTGATGAAGGAAGGGATGCTGGAAGAGCTGTACACTAACCACACAGGGCTCTACGTTTGCTCTGGCACGAGCATCCCTCTGCTGAGATGAGCATCTTGAGACCCCCGAGTTGTTTGTGAGGTGGCAAGGTCATGTCTCTCATTTCCTGCAAATCTTTGCTTTCCTTGGCAGAAATTAAGGACTCTGTTAGGGAAATCTTGGTGGGTGTTTTGTGATCAGTCAAGCACAGCAGATTACTCGAGGGTGTATACAGGACCTCCCATCTTCTTGACGTAGGAAAACAATTCTGCTTGCTCCAGAAATTCAGGAATCACCAGCATGGTGCTGACCACCTGTATTATTCCTTAGGCCACACGGCATGTCTACTGCACAGATTGATGTCTGTACAGCTGACTGCTTGCATATCAATTCTAGAGGCAAAGGAAATTCTTCAAATCCCACAGCACAAATGTGCACTGCTACAGAAAATTAGGTGGAGATGTGCCAAGTTACAGCTCCTTAGCTGCTGCCCCTGTCAGGAATGCCCTGCGAGGAAAACTGGAAAATATTTCATGAAAGAGCAAAGATAACACAAGACAATCTGGCAAAGGGTAGAATTTAATATTAATGGCTTTCCTTTAGTCACTGTATTTCCTGTTCCTAAGTTAACCCTCTAAAATCAGCCATGGTCAGAGAAGGGCTATAAACTTTTGCACATCTATAAGGTCTTTCACTGAAAGATCTCAGAGCACTTTGCAAATGTCAGGGACTGCTAAGGTATGGCTTTTCCCTGAGGAGACTGTCCAATGGGAAGATCCTGCTTTGGCTGCTGAGGCCAAACACTGAAAAATTTGGCTATTCTGTAAGAACATCTTCCTTCTTTGCCTCCCAGGTTCCTGTCATCACAGGAGCCCAAAAATGAGAGGAGATGGGCTTCCCTTGAGCTCAGTGTGAAAAAAACCTTCCTCACAGACAGATGGGTAACAGACACCCAGCAGGGATGTGCTGGTGTCATTTCAACCCAGCAGCCACTTTAGGATCTTGTCCCTGAAGATCTGAGGGTTACATGGAGACAGCTCATGGCTGTGCCTAGCTCAGCTGCTGGTATATCTGAACATCACCATTAAAGCACACTGAAACTGGCCTTCAAAGGGAACTGCACCAGCCCCACCTCCCCACCCTTCCCTGCCAACTGGCACTTGCCTGCAGGAATCCAAAATTAGTCCAAGCAGATAAGAGGTGGACAACGTGGCTCCTCTGAGTCCTGGGGTCCTTTGCTCAGAGGGGATTCTTCTATGCCCACCCACATCTTCCTCTAACCTGGCAAAGTACCTGAATTACTGAGCTGATTTGCCAAGAGAGATTTAGGCTGGAAACCTCTCTAGAAAGATGTCTCTCATTAGGAGCAGGGAGCTGGCTGGGGCACAGAGCTGGGAGAGGAGTGTTACTCATTCCTGCCTCACACTGGGCCCTTCAGACACTCTCCTCTCCTGCAAGATGCACTGTTTTGTGACTGCTGGCAGAAATTAATGAGCAGAGCTAGTTGAAAAACTTTCCATCAAAACAGTGCTTCTGCTTTGCCAGAAGATAGTTGAAAAATTAAGTGGAAAAATTAGAGAAGAGAGCCTGGGTTTTGGCTGACATTGTTGGTGCAAAAATCCCAAACCTGGGACTTTTTAGCCAAAAATGGAAGCATTTGGGGAAGGCAGGGGAGGAAAGGGAGGTGCCTGGCAAGACTTAGTGATACCCTGAAAAACATCTACAAATATTTTGACAAATATGAGGTTGTTTTTGTGGATTTTATCTTTTTTTTTTTCCCATAGTGAAGGATACCTCTGCTTTTAGAACCATTTTGCAGGGAAGCTGAAAACAAGTAAATAAGCTTTT
Source organism: Tichodroma muraria (assembly GCA_013390105.1). Taxonomy (NCBI): domain Eukaryota; kingdom Metazoa; phylum Chordata; class Aves; order Passeriformes; family Sittidae; genus Tichodroma; species Tichodroma muraria. The sequence continues at coordinate 69,217 of WAAG01006106.1, forward strand.
TCTTTCTTACACATATGGCTACAGATCCCCCATAGCTTGTGGCATGAGCACAGGCAGCAACTCTTCTGGAGAGACACATCAGAAAGACCAGATCTTTGCTAGGAGCTGCCCAAGAGTTGATTGCCCCCAAACTGTAACTCTCAGAAAGGGACACACACAGAGCTGGTGCTGCTGTGAGTTTGTACAGCTGATGGGAAGCCTCGATAACCTCTCAGTTGCCTTGCATACAAATAAACTGAGCCATGGGGACAGCCAGGGAACAGGGCTTGTGATGGAAGGTACTGTGCACACAGCTGCTGCAAAACCACCCGTGCTGAACACTCAGGCAGCCACAGGCAGAGAGGTGCTGTTGCAGGGAGAATGGCACATGAATACCTGGGAACTCACAGAAAGCTCTTTTCCATCTTGCTTATACAATAATGTCGTTTTCCTTTTTCCCCTTTAAAATTGTTTCTTCAGCCAAACATGGTTAGGGAAAAAAAAAAAAAAAGCAAAAGACGGAATCTTCCTTACCCTCTGGGAAATGTGGCTGACAGCGTTTCTTGGGCTCAGTGATGTGATGGGGGGAAGAAGCCATGAGCGAGAGCAGCTGGCAGCTCCAGGGTAATGATGCCTGAGAAGAGCAGAATTCCAATATTCCACCAGGGCCCTTCTTCCTCAACACAAACCTGGGCATGGAACAAAGCTGACAGTGTTGAAGCCAGTGCAGCACAGGTGACACTAGCTCTGTGAAAAACCAAATGTTGTTACTGAGAAGTGGGGAGCAGGGGAGGTTCAATTTATAGTGATTTTCTAAGGAATCAGGCCATTATTCTGGACAGGATTTATATTTTAAACAACATCTAATTTTTATATTCAATCTAGATGTGGATTTCATACCTTTTCCTTAATGAGAGCAGCACTGGAGGAAGCAGGCTCAGGAGTTCTGATGTGTCCTGGCAGGGAACTGCTGAAGGTCCCCTTGCTGACAGCTCGAGCTTGACTCTCATCCTACCACAGCCTGGGGGTCACAGTCCCAGTCACTTCCACCACAAGCAGCTCTGGCTCAGAGCCCCCAGAGTGCTAAAAGACTTCTTGTGTGATCATCTCAGGAGGGAAGTTTGGTGCCAAACAAAGCTGCAGTCTGGTTGGGTCCTTTTGTCATCAGAGACAAAATCAAGGGGAAAAGAACGGAGCTGGGGAAAGAAATGGAAGCTGAAAAACATTCAAATAATGTCTTTTCTAAGAAAAGGAATAAAGTCCAATCCAAGAGTGGCCTGTCTGGTTTTGCTGGACAGGCTGCACTGATCTTGGCGCAACATGAAAGACTCTGTTAGAGGATTCCCCTTTTCCACCGGTCTCTCAGCAGTCCAAGAACTTTCCCCTGTCTCCAGAAAGGCTCCAGTGATGCTGTAGTGTGCAGTGACCTTACAGAAAGCTGTCAGTGATCCTTCAGCAGCTGGTGGTTTGTGGGGTAGTGGAGCCAACCCTGCAGACTGGTGAGCTACCAGTGCTCTCCTGGTGAAAAATGAGTGTTTTCCTCCATTCCAAGCCACATGGAGAGCAGCATCCCATCCTATTCTTCCTGACACCATCAGAAGTGCGAGTGCATGGAATGGAAGCACATCTGGCACGGATCTTGTCTGCCTGGAACTCCACAGCACACTGGTGTTTGCATTGACACTCTCCAGAAAGAGGAAAACATTCCTTTCCCCATGGAAATGCTCCACATGGTATTGGGGAAAGCACAAAGGAACATTTGGTTTTCACTCTACCAGAGCGGAGTCCTCAGCAGTGGTACTCGGTGAGCATGGGGCTGATGTGGGGATAAAGTGTTCCACATTTTGGAAGGAAGATTCCTTCCAGAGCAAACAGGGTGCTGCCAGCTTGCTGCAAGAGACAGCTGAGGCTGCCGTGGACACCAGGAGAGTGAAGGGAGCAGGTGGAGTTGGTGGAGGCAGAAATGACCTCCAAGGAGGAGAGGAGGGATTTTATTCTCCTCCTGATCCTTCTGTGCCAAAGCAACAGAGCCATCTGACCCCACCTGCCATTAGTGACATTGGCTGAGATGTCTTAAATAAAAAAAACAACCAACTGATCTCACAGGGAAGGGCAATGGTTTGGGTAGAAATGGGGATTAGGAATAAGAGAAAAAACAGCAAATGGCTACATGCAAAATAGGCAAAGTAAGTATATAATCCTGCTGGATTTATAGGAGAGATATTGGCACATACCAGGAACATTTCAAGCCAAATGTATGACAGCATTCCTTACACCCCTCCCACCCATTGCCATACCCCAGCTTAATGCAAAGCCCTTTGGCTTCCCCAGGCTTAGAGCTACGTTTTATTGTTCAAACAGGTCAACAATTGCAATCAGATGTTGACTGCAGGCAAGGCACAAACACGATGATGTGTTAATGTACAGCACCACTTGGATGGAGTTTCTGCAGTGCTGCTGCTGTGAATGGTGCAGTGCAGGGTGGCAGCTGGGTTGGTATCTCCCAAGGCTGCCTCGGAAAACCGGGAAGCCCATCAGTGTTGTGCCATGAATCCGGTGTGAGATAAGTAAATGCTCTGTTATTAAAGTATAAACTCCATTTCTGGAAATCATTGAGGGAGGAGGGCTCTCACACCAACTCTGCTTCGGTTTGTTATAAAATCATAGAATCGTTTGGGTCAGAAAAGACCTTTAAGATTATCAAGTCCAACCCAGCACTGCCAAGTCCACCACTCCACCATGTCCCTGGGTTTTTAAGGCTGCTTTAGGAAGATGCTGCTCCCACCTCCAAGTGCCCTTTTAACAAGAATTGAGCTGGAGTGGGATACAGATGATGGCAGCCTTGCAAGACAGGCTGAGAGAGGATCGTGCAGGTGTATCTGTGTGCAGCTGACTGCCAAAACGACCTTCACTGTGCTGGGGGGGAGCTAAACAGTACAAAGATTCTGGCTAGTGCCTACAACAAAGACATCCAAAACACGTGGCACTGAAGTAATTCCGTTTATTTCACACCAGGGGAGAGTGCAGATAGGTTATGCAGATACCTTCCCAATGGATGGGATCCTTTTGCTCCAGTATAAATTTCCACATGCTCAGCACTGTTCATTGTCAGGGGGTGCCTGTGGAGCTCTAGCACAGCAAGAACAATCTTCCCAAAAGCACTCTCAAAACATCCCTCTCCCCAAGCAGAAGCTCCCCCCTCCCCACAGCCTGCCCAGGCGCACACACAGAGATATCCCAAACAGAGCCTGGCACGCTCTTCCCAGACAGGAATTTTCTACTGTTTTGTCACTGACCACAGACCTGGCAAGGCATTATTCAGGTGTTAACATCCCTGTGCTTTATTCTGCAACCTGACCAGGACAAGACCCATCATTCCTTGGTTTGTTAGCACACTGAGAACTCTGAGGTGACAGAATTTTACTGCCAAATGACATTTTACACCCATCACAGCAATTGAACAGTTGACTTCGATTTAACCAAATCCCAGTCTCAGTCCAGTATTACACAGATGCATAATGTACCACTTACAGCTTCACTCCTTTCTCTTAATTTTCATGCTGTTGGGTTTGCTTAGTATTTTTGTCTCAAGTTCAGAAACTGGATTAAAATTGTTATGGAAAAAATAAATTTATTATTCAACATGTTCAATTTATTCAAAATGGAATAATCCTCTTTTCTTTTTTTTTTTTTTTGCTTTTATTTACAACTGGTTCCATTCAGTTTGGCTGTTTTTTATCTTTTTCTATTTATAATCAGCACCAAGAAGAAAATTACCATGGATACAGTACATATGCAAATTAGCTAATGGAAAAATATATACATTTCACTCTGTAATGAGAAAACTTAAATGATATTATTGCCATGGAGAATATATCCCTGTATTATAATAAAATATCAAGCAATAACCGACTGCTAAGATTCTTTTCCACCGACAACACATAGCACCATACATGAGATAGTGAGAATCTACACTCAATAACACAATTGTGCAACTAGAAATGTACAGTACTTTAGTAACAGTACAGAGTATTGTTTACAATATGGAAATACCACCACTGTAATCAAAAGAGCATCAATCTCTTATGAACAACTAAGAAAAGTATTGTCATAGATACACTGAAACAAACAGCTTTTCTTTTCACCAGAATGTGGGAACTGAGGGCAGAGCATAGCTGTGACTTCATTGTAAAGCTCCTATAAAGTGACAGAAACCAGAAGTGCAGGAATATTGAACAGAATTAATTTTTTTTTGTTACTATTTTTCTGGCTGTTATGTGATGGGATGGTTGTCACCATGTGAAGTAAGAGAATTGAATAAAATGGAGCTGTGTTGTGCCACCAGTTCTTAATCAATGTTGGGGGATTTGATTATAAAAAATAAAAGGTTGATGCATGCTAATCTGTGAGTTGTGAGAGCAAGTAAGGTGGTTTTTTCTCAGTGCTCATATAGTTGAAAAAAATCCTTGTAAACTCCTGCGTCCTTAGGTAGGACTCAGAACTTGGACGCAAGAGTCCTTTGGGTGCAGAACCCAGCAGACTGGGTCAGGCCACAGGTCTAACCAGCCTAACACCCTGTTCTGGGCAGTGGCCAGTAGTGAATTATTACTGAAAAACACAAAACCTAAAATCCTTCCTCTCCTATGTCCTACCTTTTGCCTAGAGAGGATCACAGATCAGCACCAGAAGGAAACCGTTCCCTGCTGTGGAGAAGCACCTTTGATTCCAGCAATGATAATTCACACAATTCTGCCAAGGTAACAGAGAAAATGTTGGCCATGAGAAGAAAAACAGCAAATTCCAAACAGAGTGAGGGGTGTCAGGGGACTCAGGGGTGGCAGTGGGGGCAAGGAGACAGCAAGGACAGTCCCAGTGTCACTGCAGGCTGAGGGGGAAACACCATTGTGAATTACGAATATAAAGCAATATGGGCTCTGGGCTCGCTCTGATTTCTTGGAACTTTGTCGTTAGCAGTTCTACCTGTTAATTTGCCTAATTGAGTATCATCTGTTATTGTCCAAATCTTCCCTGTAACCCCGCCAGCAATTTTCCCTTGATTACTTGCTAAGTACTTACACAACCTCTGGGCTGGGCAACAGGGTGGGAATAACAGAAAAAGGAGGTCTAATCCTGATTATAAATTGCCCCCAAAAAATCCAGTATAACAAAACCCAAGGTGGAATCATTTCCCTGATAGAGAAAATCATCTGAGGCATTGGAAAGCAGATCTGTTCGAGACAGGCACTTGAGGAAAAAAGGTGTGCAAATGTGCCCTTGTGCATCAGGCCAGCCCTGGTGCCCACACACTCATTTGCACTAACAAGCACAGACGTAAAAGTGAAGCCCAAACAGGGTTAGTCTGTTGATGAACATTATCCCCCTGTGCTTGAAAAATTTAGCCCTTAATTAAATGCTAATAGGTTATTCCAGTGAGGTTCTGGAAAAGGAAAGAACTGTACCAAGCAAAAATTGCTTTAAGGACATGTTAGGTACTAAGAGTTTTTATCCTCCCTTGCATTGACAAAAAGAGACAACAGCAACAAAGACAACTTGGGGCCAGGTGTGAGCTGCAAGCCAGCCTGGCCCAGGGGCTGGGGGAATAGCTGGGCTCGGTTCTGTGCTCAGCTCCAAGGAGTCAAACAGTCACACGCAGTTCTAGAGCGAGTACAAAGCTGCAATTATCCAAAGGGCTCTGTTCCTGTCCCGAGGAGGGGGCTGAAACTCAACCATGGCCTTGAGCCCTGGCAAGGGAAATGATGCTTGTTGGAACAAGATGTGATAGGGAGACACATGTGTGTGACAACGGAGGGGACAAGCCCTGCCCTGGGCAGAGCTCCTGTTTCAAGTCTCACATCACAGAGAGGAGTCTGGTTTAAAGTGCAGAGACATGGCAGAGAGTATTGTGTGTGCAGCACCTGTAAGTGCTCTGACAGCACCAAACTTGACAGCACCACAGAAGTGAGACAGGGAGCATTCAAAGACAGCGAGGAAATTCCCACCCCCTGAAAGCAATGGAAGTCTGAGCCCTCTGGCTTCCCAGAAGCTCCAGGTTACACTTTGAATCTCTTGCATCCCTGGCTACTTCTGGTTACTCCAAAAACTACATAACCTTAGCTGTATAGAAGAGCCCAGAGATAGGAAACACCTGTTCTGCTCTCCACTACATCCTTTTCATAAAGATTGTTCCAAATTCAGTTTCTGTTCCAACCCTATCCAGTTTCACAGTCCTCTTATAAGAACCAACAGTCTCATTATCTGATTGACTTCTAAAAATTGGAGAGAGCTTAGGCCAAGCAATCCCTCAGCGAGCTCTGCTGGATGAAATGATTTCTGGCTTCTCCCATCTCATGTAAATGGTTCATGTTTAGAAGTAACTATCTAGGCTGTTAGTAAGCTTCCATTTCATTAAGCTCAGAGAAAAATTAGGTTTCATAAAAGAAACTCTATTATTCTGGGGAAAAGACAGAGAGGATTGCTTTTAAAATTAGAAGGAAAAGCACTCCCTATTAGTGACTCTAAAAATATGACTTGGAATGTTGGATATAATTATACTGAGTTTTCTGTAGGAAATTCAGAGATGTCCATCCTCTGATATTAATTTTCACAAGCTTTTACAGAAAATCCTCTCTTTAAACTAAGCCTTTCATTTATGCATGTCCCTCCAAGCCCACTCTGCAGTGGGATAACTGCTGGGAATTGAAAACAACAGATAAAAGCCAAGATTAAAAGATTAAGTAATGTCTCTACCTTTGCTGAACTATTTTGCCAGAGGCCTTCCTCCATGGAGGTACCCATAACCTTATCCAATGTAATCACTTTGCAACTCTTGTCCTTTTCTTTAATGGTAGCAAGCCATCCAGTGGCTAGTGATTTAATATATTAAGAAAGCATTAATGAAAAACGTGAGGATGTAAAAATATTCAGAAATGATTGGCTCCTTGAGATGACCCTTTTTGTGTGGTTTTTTTTAAGGTGGATGAGCAGATGACTTTGGTATCCAGTCTGTAGGATTAGTTTCAAGTCTTGTTAGGTGTGCTTTGGGATCCACCACGCTGTAGCAACTCATGAAGTTCCAGTACTCAGACCTACTAGTCTGTGATTTACATACAAACAGCTGGAAGACTCTAAGGAGTGGCACAGGTTCATTAACTCTTCTGCTGCATCTTGTTTGCATAAAAGTCTCTGCACGTCTGGCAGCAGCGCTGGTACCACCGCATGTCCTGGCACAGGTTCTTCTCGCGGATCACCCTGCAGTACACTGTCCACTGGTCCCCCGTGCACTTGTAGGTGAGGGCAGCTTGGGAGGAGACAAGAAAGGAGAAACTGCCAGATTAGCCAGGGAACAGCACTGCAGTGTGACCAAAAGCCCTGCACCTGAGGGGAGGGAGGGCCACGCTCGCTGCTGGCACTGGGGAGCAGGTGATGTTCTCTCTACCAAAATATCGGGCTCTTGGAAGTGCTTCCTTCCTTCCCTGGACATGAACGGGGAGTGCAAACCTCCTTGTGTTGCACCAATTTTGTCTCAGAGGCAAACAGGCCTGGATGAACAAAACACCCAAAGATTCAGCCCAGATTTAAGGCCATGAACTCCACACCGCCGTCAGTGGGATGGAGATGAATAAATCACACACCTGGCAAGAACACCTGAGAGAGACCTTATGAGATTGGAGAATTCACATAACAGAAACTAAGCCACAAACAAGGCCAGGACTAGCATTTCAGAGGTCTAATGTCCCTCATAGGTTGTGAAGGAAGACAGGAAAGAAGTAAAATAAATTTTAGAATATTTCAGAATAAATAAATCAGAATAAATCCCTCTGAATGCGTCATCAACAAGAGACATTGGATACAAACATAAATGTCAGGTGAGGTGAACTCCACACATATTTTTTGAAATGTTATCCAAGACAAAAAACCATTCTGAAATAGGGACAAGGCAGCATGGGGTCTGTAGACTACTGGAATTTTTTTATTTTTCTTTTTTTTTTTGCTAATGCTCCCATTGCAGAAAACAGAAAATTCTGTTTAAAGATAATCCAATTAGAATTGTTTGTAAGCAAAAAGAGCAAAACACTCAATGATATGTCTTTCCACTAATATCAAATATCATTGTTTCTGGCCCTGGTGATTCCAATCCTGGTTTAGAAACAAAAGCATCCCAAATTGCTTGCAGATTACTTTCAGGAGGGACTTGAGCCTCCTCAGTCTTCTAAACACATGAGCATTTTATTGCTTTGTCCTAAAACATGAATTAGGATGGATTTCTTGTCTCATCAGTGTATCAAGAGCTTACTTCTCAAATGAAATGTTTTCCTTTCACTATGCTCTGTAGTGCTAAAATATCTGGGAAGTACTCTCATACCAAAAGAGGTTAGAAGCCCCTCAGCATGAGTGCATTTGCAAGAATGAAAATCCCCATTTTCTCTTAGAACACCTGGTAAACTTTTGGGGAACAAATTTCAGTTCAGAAGCTTCAAGTCCAGTCCTAGTTTATTTAATACTGGACAGCACTATCAGAAAATGGTTCTCTATTATTTAGGAGCTCTGTGTTTTCATGTGTGTTAGAGGTTTTTTAGCCTGTAAGATCAGCTCAGCTGTGACAGAGGAGGCTGCTCTTTCTGGTAACCTCTTCTTATGTACAGTCCAACCCTCTTGTACCAAAAGGGGACAGGAGGCACCCATGAGGCTGTGTCAGTGTAGCTGATGCCTTAATTTAGCTTCATCTTACTGGTGATGACGTGTGAAATGTTAAAGAAAACAACTTGGTTCTTGGAGCTGTGGTGGAACACACAGGGTTGAAGCTTGGAAAATATATATTTTCAGTGTATTTATATTTTTATCCCCTTATAAAACAAGGAAATACAATGTGGAAAATCATGAGATCCCCACAAATTTGTATTAACAGAGGCATTCTTAACTAGTGGCATGTCTTAAATACAGTGTTACGGTGTTTCAGGAAACAGACAGTTATCACGGTATTCCCATCCCAGCCAGGGACACAAGGAATGCAGGGAGGGTGAGGAGGAGGACAGTGACAGAAAATCACAGGGTTTACAGGAAGAGGCTGGATGCTGTCTTGCCCCCCTGGGCAAATCCATCCATCAAACCACCTGTCAGGGTCATGTATTCTCTTGGGGCACGACGAATAAATGATCCTACTTCATGCTCACTGCAGCACAGGCAGTGTGTGGAAGTGTTTGTGATGGAGAACGATGCACCTGCCAGCTCCCTCACCTCTGTGATCGATCAATCAATCAATCAATCAATCAATCCAGCATTTGTGTGCTCCTGCTGCTCTCTCAGCTCCATCCTCTGCCAAGCACTCCAGCTGGGCACAGCCTGAGGCACGGGTCAGACAGGATCTACCCACGCCAGACCTTTAGTCTGGAGTCTGGCTGAGCCTCTCCCAATTTCTGGCCCCGGACAATCCCTGCAGCCCTCACTGGGCACCCCGGGCAGCTGGCACCTTCCCCCCAGGGCCCTGACTCACCGAGCCTGGGCGAGGTGATGGTGTTGACGTTGATCTTGTCGTTGCAGACCTCCTGGTGGCACTGCCTGTAGGCTGCGGGCTTGGCCAGGGCCGGGCACTCGCTGCCGTGGCGCCCGGTCACTTTGTGCATGCACTGCACCACGCGCGACTGCAGCCCCTTGCCGCACGTCGAGGAGCACTGCAGGAGAGAGCACACAGCACAGAGGCCTCCGTGTCACATGCACAGCAAAATTCACTGCCAGAGCAGAGGCTGCAGCTACTGTGGTGCTGAGGGCTCACGGCCGGGTCATCGTGGCAGCCAGGGACCCTCCGCATGGCTGCTGTGTTGTCCGTGATGGTTTTGCACCTTCAGGGAGTGCTGTGAGCAGAGGAACTCTCCTGGCACAGGGAAAGAAGCCGTTGTCTTTCTGCCCTAAATTCACCTACTCTGACTGTCCCCTGTGGATACCCACGGGGTTTTAAGCAGAGAAAAATGCAATTCCTCCCACCAGTCATGAAGAGGCAAAGCTGAAAAATGTGTAATGCTTAATTATGGACCAGCAGCTTCCACCTCCCTCTCCGTGAGGGACCCGGTGGTACTTAATTTAAAAGCCCTCTCCAAGACTTGGATGGTCTAACAAGGCCTCCTCCACAGACAGAAGGACCACAGCCAGGCACTGACATAGATAAATCCCAGGATTACAGCAGAGGCTGGCAGCTCCTGCGTGCCCAGGCCTCTGAGAAGCTCTTTTCTGGAGAGAACACATCAGGTATTCCAGCATTCACTCCCATCTATCCCTGCTAACTGTCTGGCACTTGCCTGTCCTCCTGGGAGCAATTGCAAATTGTACTCATGAGTTTTGGCTGCTATTAGCCAGGAGGCCCAGCCTGTTCATATGCTCTCTTTGTTGTCATACAATCACAGTCCCTCCCTCTCCCTCCCTCTTCCTCTGGCCCAGTCACTTGTGATTTACAATGTCCTACTTGCACGCTGTTCAATTTTAATAAAGCAAACACAGTGAGCACAGGGAGGTGCAGCAGCTGGAGTCAATAAAAGAACCTTGTATTTAACATAAAGAAACAATGGCTTGCAAGACTTGGGTAAGATTCCTGTTTCTGCTAAAGCCACACACAAGCAAATGATGGGGGAGAAGAGGAGGTGAGGGAAAGCCCAGGAGGTATCAATAGAACGATGTAGAAAAAGGTCATGTTTTCTGTCCTCTGCTGTTTCTCACCAAAGACAGGGCACTGGAGCTTTCTCCCTGAAAAACACCATCACCTTGGAGAGGTAATTCTCAAAAGAGAGATAACATTGGAGAGGTTCAGAAGATGGGCATCACTGAGGTTGGACTGAAGTCCAGGTACAAATCCTGTGTGTGCAGTGTGGATGCTTGTGAGACCCAGATCCAAAGGCAGAACATGTGGATACACACAGGGCTACCTCTGCATCCAAGGGGGGTGAGTACAGCAAAGCCGTGGTCATTTTGGTATGGAAGTATCACAAGAAACTCCTGCTGTTTGGGGTTTTTTTCCTTTACAATCTTCTTATTTCAATTTAGGTTCAACACACCAGTTTATGACAGATATTTTTACACTTAGATTTTTCAGGCATTGAATTTACATAAAAAATTGATCACTGGCAAATAATACCTCAGCAATGGTTATAGTATTTAGGATTATACTGAATGAACCCTACTCCTGCCCTACAGTGAGCTATTCCAAAAATCAGGAATTAAAGTCCCTGATTTAAATCCCCTTCACAATCTGAATTTATGCAGTGAGATCTGGGCATTACATTAGTTTTGTATGTCCCCCAGCTCTTTCCCAGCACTGAGTGCCCTCAGTGACTTCCACCAGCCTGGGAGCCAGTCAGGCATGGCCACTGGATTTAAAGTGAACTGTTTTCATCCTGATAAATGCAACTATTAGGCCCTTCCACTTCACCAGTCAAATGCAATCTTTAATCCTCAGGATTTCAGTGGCACTTTCAGTCTTCACAGTGCTTTACTAATCTTAATCCTCCCCAAAGTCTTTGCTTTGGGAGGGGAAGCGTACATCCATTTTGCAAATATAAATAACTCGGGCCATGGGCTTCCTTCACAAGATTGTGAGTCTGAAACCTCTGGCTTTTAAGCACTCCCTGTGCTCTTAACATGGGGGGACATGGGGAGGCAGAAGGGAAAAAAGGACCAAACCAGCATTTTTCTCATGAGGTGAATCAGGTTTTCCGATACCAACACACAAACACTCACCTACCTTAGACTGTGTTCCTGTCTCTGTATTTGTTAACCAGCAAGGAGGGCAAGCAGTGAAACTTTTTTCCACAGACACTGCCAGCTCCAATCCTCAGACAAATAACAGCAGAGCTTTTGCCCAAAGCAGTTTTATTCCTTCTCCTGGGAGACTGGGATCATCACCTATGCTATGCAATTAGTTTTTCACAGCCAGCAAGACAGATTTTAACATCTTTCTTGAACTCTTTAGGGCTTGGCAGCTAAAGGAAGGTTGGACATCTGGCTTATTTTAAGACGAAATTTTCAGCTCAGCACTTGGATAGTCTCTTTCCTAGGAATTTCAATAGGAAATAGGAATAGATACAAAATACATACAAAGGGGGAATTGTTACTCATGCTGCACTATGAGAAGAGGACGTCATTAAAAGAGGCATAAAAATCAAACTCCAACTGCAGAGCAAATTCCCATAAATACCTTCTCTCCTTCTCTGGACAGCTAAATTCACTGCTATGGACTCTCTGCTCCCAAATGTTTGTGGAGCAAGGAACCATATCCACAGAAGAATTTTCAGGGCTGGGTTCACCAGAGAAGACCCACCAGCAATCTGCCTCCTCCGGGAAAGTGGGGCTGGGACAAGGGGTTGAGCAGAGATGCTGGTGCCAAAGAAAGAAGTGGATTTTCCCTTCCACCAGGCACTGCCAGTGGTGTCACTATCACAAAAATGCATGTACAAAATGCACAGAGTTTAACCATAAAGCCCTAAACTGACAATACAAGCACTGTAAACTGGAAATCCACCCCCATGCAAAGATCAAAGGGTTGCTCAGCACTGTAAAACAGAGGTGGTTAATGAACAGCTACAAAAAGTGAAGCTAATGAGAGCCCCTGTAACTCCCAGTTCAAACACTGCTTAGGAAGGCAAAAGCAAGACAAAAATGCCTCCATTCACATTCTTTGGCAGTAACATGCAAGCCAGTGGGGATATCCAGAAGGAAATAAACTCACAAATTGTCAAGGCAGCAGCTGCATTCAACAGCTTAAAGAAGATTTACTCACTGAAAAACTCTAACCTTAGGAGCAAGCTATGATTTTTCAACTGGAATGCTATTTCCACCTTAGGATACTGATATGAAAGCTTGAAATCTAGCAAAGGTGCTGACAGATGTCTAATTGCTTTGAAAGCAAATGCCTCAGGAGAATATTAGGTATTAAAATAGAACAAATTTACAGAAAGTGCTGAAATCTGTCAGGGCCTTCATCAGTTCCTGGTCTACAAAAGATAGCCAGAGAAAGAGAGGGGAATGAGAATGACTTAAGCCAGGGCAGGGCTGCTGTTGGGCAGCACAGTAGAGAGTCCAAAGAATCACTGTTGAGGCTTAATGGGGGCAGAAAAAGTACAGATTTACCAGCACAGAGACAGGTTCAGGACTAAATGGGATACTGGATCACTGCTGAGGGCTCCTGGGAGGCTGGGATACATTTCAGACCCCAGGACACCTTCAGAAATGTCACTTTTCTAACCTCCAAGGGATAGATGTAAATCTTTTTCATTTGTAAGAGACTTTTTCCAGCAGAAGCAGGAGGTCACAGCATCCCTCCAGCCAATCCTGAGCACACTCTAGTATGGAGAGGGCTGATCTGTCAGAGGAAGATCCAGTCCAGTTCCAGATGACTGTCATAACTAAGCTGCAGGCAAGATGGAGTTTTCTCTTTATTCATCAGTCTGCAGTCATCTGATGTTTAAAGATACTGGTTTGTCCCCAGTTTGCTGGAAGCTGCCGAAGCCAAGGATAACACCATGGCTAAAGCTCCAATATTGAGAGATAGAGTCATGCTTTACTGACTTCAGAGTTCAAGTATTCAAGGCGTTAGGGTAGAGTGTTTTTCCCCTCGGGGGTCTTATTTCTTGCCTCTATGAAAGTCAGAAAGAAAGCAAGACAAGTTCCTATTAAAAACATTCTAACACAGCATCTGAGATGAATGACAAAGGTCCTGTAATTGCTCCCTTCCCGGGACCTTAATAGCACACACATGTGTGCTCTGAAAGCCAGTGCTCCACACACCTTCACATCAGGCTTTTTATGAGGATCACTAATTTAAACCCCATAGTTCTAGCTGAAAAGCAGTGTGCAGTACGCTTTCATAAACACCAGGTCAACTTTCACCATGGCATCATGCTAAAGAAAGAAATATCTGTCTTTTCACTGATAAGATCTAATTAGCCCAAAGCAAACTGTAAGCTGTTTTTTAAGCTTCCTTGTTCTTTTCTTTTTCTTTTCTTTCTTTTTTTTTTTCTTTTTTTTTTTTCTTCTTTTGAACCCCAGATCTGTAAAAGAACATATCTGGTCTTGCTTACAACAATCTTTCATTTGGAAACTTTTGTGAAATGACTGATTTGTTTAATTTAGCCAAGAAGAAAAAAATGCATACCCTTCTGACTCAGTATGGGAAGAAACAATAAATTATGGCAGCAAATGCTCGTGGCTGATGTGACAGTATCTTAGCAGGAAAAGAGAAGCAATTTTTGCAAAGTGCCTACAGCTGTACTTTCAAACTGCACGACCCCAAGGAACAAGACCTGACCAGCACATCCAGCATGTCTCACTGCATAATTAAGCTTGGCTTTGCTATTCTGAAAAGTTCCATTGTGTACAGAGAGTTCAGAGATTAAAGGCTGAACACATGAATATTCTGGGTAGTGACAGTGCCCCTAAAATACCTGTGCACTGGAGACCAGGTGGATGCCGATGAGAAAATGCCATTTAATCCAATATTCCAATCAGGCAGAATTTACTTCTCATGAGGTTTCAAACAGGGATTTCAAGAACAGGCTCAAGCAGAGCTGTGAGGTGATATAGTGCAGCCCTCAGGGGACCATATTCTAGCAGGTCACCCACTGCACTTGTGCCGTGTTTGGACCTGTGGCAGGAAGTGGAAATACTCCAGAGCTTGTTCCACCAGGATAACTGCAAGGACCTGATGGTGAAAAACACCTAATACAAAAGGCATAATCAAGGTAATCCTGAATAGCCTCAACAGTAATGGACAGCGATGGGATCACAGAACTCAGGTGAGGCTGGATGCTGCAGAATCCCCCCTGCTCCTACAGCACTGTGTGCTGCTCGTGCTGAGCCAGGCTCTCAGGGCTCACATGAGCTCTATCCCCATCCTGACTCCTGCCCCAGATGTTATTCTGAGAGAATATCATGGAAACTGAAGCCTCAGTGAATGCATTATTAGTTACTAATAGTTATTCATCAGTTAATGATCAATGGTCCCACAATGCAATTTATTAAATAAAGTAATTAAACTAAGGACTCCTTTGGGATTTTTTAATTTCAGCAAGAGGCTGCTCATTTCTAATTCAGTCCTGCCTGAGCATTTTCTAGACATGGAGCTACCCAGCTCTGACACGTGTGATGCTGGCTAACACTGTTTCATCTCTTTGCACAGTCAGACTGGTACTCATTGCTCCTTAAAGGTGTTCTTGGAGATTGTCACCTTAATGCCTTGGTAGTCATTATGAATCTCAAAAGGTTACTGAAAAGACTGAAATTACAGCAGTCCCTGCTAGCAGTACAGACTGTGTGCTGTAAGTATTCAAGGGGAAAATCCTCGTCAGACAGGCACTACAGAGTTTAAATGGGGAATTACTACTCCCCATATTTTCAAAAACATGGTCCTGGACACTGTAACATCTCAGAGTAACTCAGAGAAAATGAATGCCAACACTTGAACAGGCTTGTCCTTTACTCTTTCTTCTTTTTCACTTTGAAAAGCAAGAGTAAAAAAATCGCAATGCAATTTCTTTTCCAATCCACTGGTCTTGGTGGAAGGCTTTAACTCTCCATCAAAAAAAAATGCACTTAATGGACCAGGCTTTTAAATAAAAATATCAAAAAAGAAAAGTTATTCTTCCAGTTAATAGGATCACTGGAGGCTGTATTGGAATATGGGACAATAACACTGTGGCAGTGCGTGCTCCACTTCAAACAAAACACTGATATATCTGATCTTTTTGCAGCACATTCTCCTTTACTAGGGAACCTTCACAATAATTTGTACCATGGATGTTCCCAGAAACTCCAGCAGAGATGAGCTGTGCAATTTGTTGTGCAAACAAGCAGCAGTTTGAAAGGCACAAAGAAGACTTGGTTTCTGGTTCTTGGTTTCTGGAGCCTGCAGTGCCCAGGGGAAGGACATGGCCAGCACCACAGTCAGCATCTCTTCCCTTTCCATGCCCAGTTCCCAACTAGAGCTGCATCTACTAGGGCTGGCTCTCAGCCAAGGCCTAGGCACAGGCTCGACCTTGTTTTAGTGCCATTATGCAACATTTCCACCTCTGCCCACAGCTAAAGATATTCCACAGATGTGGAAACAGACAACCACAGAGCAAAAGGATGGGATTCGTCTTACTGAACCAGCCCCGTTCAAATTCAAGAGTGCCCCTGGCTGGTAAAACCAATTTTGGGCCATTTGATCTCATCTCCTGTAGGGAGGGGTGTTTTGAGATTTAGCTGTTGGCAAGAAAGGCTCTGGTTTGCGCATCAGGGATTGTGTACCAGAGTCACAAACCACAGAGAACGGTCCATGGGGCAGGACTTAGGTTTAGGACAGATGCTCTGGCTCCTGGCCATGTCAGGATCACAGAAGCAGGGAATTTGACTACTAAAGCTTGTTGGATCCTCTCTTGTCCCACTCAGCTCCATCACCTTCTGGAGAACAACTGAGATGCATCAGTAAGGCCTGTGGACAACCTTCCAGTGCTGCTGAAGGCTGTGAACAGCCATAAATCACAAAGTTGTTCAGTGGCAGGAAGGGTCTGTCAGCTCTGACATGCCACTGCAGTTTTAAGCTACCACCCCTCCTGCAGAGTTTTCTCGCAATCCAACAAGAAAAGTTATTTTCTCCAAGGTAGAAGAAGATGAACTTAATTCTGACCTTTATCAAAAATAACCAAGTTGTCCATAGCTTATCATAAACAGATGTCAGGTCAAGCCATGAATTTGTAATGAATGTTAGAACAAAGGGCAGTTTTGCTTCTATATTTATAACAGCTTTGAATACACCTCTCAAACCACAGCTGTCATTGATTTACTCTTCTTATTATGTAATATGAATTAATCATTAAAAGTGAGGCACATAGAGGATTTTGTTGATGTTCCCAATCATTTGGAGCTTGGAAAATATGCCTTCCTGGCACTGGAAGATTGTAGAGTATTTTTGAAAAAAAAAAAGCCCCAGAACCCAACATGTTTTTTGGTGTACTGCAAGGCTGGGGGTTTATCTCTCAGAGAATAAGACCTCCTGTAATCCTGCCAAAACAATTAATTTGCAATTACAAATCCTTGTTACCACCCACTGTGATGAATGACTGCTGATCTTCAGTGTGAAGCACCTCAACGTTTGGCACAAAGCCAGTATTTTTCTTATAGGAAATTAGATTCTTTTTTTCTCCCCCTACTGTTAATGTCCTCCTGGGATGAGAACCCCTCTCCAGCATTTCACAGGCTCAGCAAGTTCTGTAAAGGAATTGGCAACTCTTGATGCCCAGGGAGGGCAGGTGGCTATGGATGGTTTTTCAGATGTGCTTTATCACTACTGACACTATTTGGCAACAAGAACATTGTTTAATATTACACTTTGCCAAGCTGATCCTTACTGGTGCTTTACAGTTTCTGGAGTGTACAATCTCTCTGAATCCAGTGAAGGTTGTGCCAGGTGGTTATACAATATGTGAAGTGGCAGAAATAGATTTTTCCTCCACTTTCTTTGCTAGTTTAAGCCCAGATTGATGTGTTACAGATTTGCTTTCTCCTGAGAGCATGAATCTGTGATAGTTCCTACCCAAGACCCAAAGATTCTGCACAGCCCACCAGGTCAGATCCTGCTCTGCATGGCATTGGCATAAACCTGCATTAACTCAAGTGCCTGAATTAATCTGGGTTTACCCTCATGTAAGAGAGACTGGTATCTGACCCAGTGTGCTGAGTGAAATCCTTGGCCCGTGGCCAGTGGGTTATAGGGAAGAATGAAAGACAGTTACTCTGGATTTACACTGGGTTATCTGAGATTAATGCAGGCCTTAGTATTTACAGAGCACCTACTGTAACTGCAAAGAAAAAAATATGGCAAAGCCAACATGCTACAAGGCCTCTATGTGCCTTTCTTCTTCTAAAAATCTTTTCATTGGGCTAGGTAATATAATAGGTTAATGAGCTAAATTGTTGCCTGAGGGAGAGAAGTTAAAACTTCCACCCACAGAGCTGAAAATGCCCCTTGTGAAAGTCTGAGCTAACGATGGAGCTTGTGTGTCTGGCTTGTAATTCCACCTTTCCTGATACACCAGTGAAATGGAGAATAGTCAAAAAAAATGAAACTGTGAGCCCTGAACCATTCTGTGCTATTGGCTCCAAATACACAACTTCGGTCAACACAGAATTTGAGGCATGTGAAATAGAGAAACAATTAAGTAAAACTGGAAATAAACAAATATCCATAATAATCTTGTGGAGAATTGCTCCTGCTATATAACCTTGCCTCCTCAATTATACCTTAGAAGAGTCCATTGGCCTGTACAGAGTTAAAGAATTACTAAGGTTGGGAAAGACCTCCAAGGTCAAGTCCAACCTTTGACCAAACATCACCTTGCCCACTAAACCCTAGCACTGAGTGCCACATCTGCTTGGTTTTTGAGCAGTTCCAGGGATGGTGACTCTCCCACTTCCCTGGGGAGCCTGTTCCAATGCTTAACCACTCTTTCAGTGATGAACATTTTCCTAATATCCAACCTAAACCTCCCTTGTGCTGTCTCTGGTTGTCTGGGAGAAGAGCCTGACCCTCACCTCAACAGAAGCTGCTTTGATGTGGTTGTGGAGGGCAATAAGGTCTCCCCTGGGCCAGCTTTTCCTGCCACATCAGTGCTGGAGTGGAAGGGAAGAGAGCTGAGGACAGGGGGGCAGCCCTGGGTGGCTAAAAGGCAGCCCCTGGTGCCGCTCACCTTCAAGCACAAGATCTGTGTCACCACCACAATTCGCCAACACCTCCAGCTCCCTGCATCATCTGGGACATGTTTCCAGGACTCCAACACCAAGTCCAAGTCCTGCAGCTGCTCCTTCCAGCTCAGCCTGGGGCAGAGAATGGTGTGGAGCTGGGCTGTGTGTCCTGCTCAGTTCCCCAGGGAGCCACACACATAAAGACACGCTCTGTTCTTGCAGGAATGTAATCCTCGATGTAAAGTTTGTCAGCAAAAATATAATTCACCACAAAAGAATGAACTACTGTCTTGCTGAAGCATCAAGAGGCACATTTTCAGCACTCTAGGAGTCTCAGGCAAGTGTTGGGAAACTGAGCAACCTGTGTTTGTTCCTCTGACCAGCACAACTACAACAAAAATGTAAAAATGCTTCCAGTGCTAGAACATTTAACAGCTTGGATTTCAAACAAGGAGGAACTATTTCAAAGCAGAACGAGAGTATGAAATGTTTGTTTCTTTAACTGAATGCAAACTGGATGTGGAATTTCCTCTTGGAAGAAACGACTGAATGGGAGATGGCTTGGACTCCCTTTTGTATATTGCATCATGTACAAAAAAGGATGATATAATGAATTGCAATTCTGAAAAATCCAGGCAAAACCAGAATAATTATTTCAGGTTAATACCTTCAGTGGGTCTTGCATTGTGCAATTCACGTTTCTATTAGGTTTGAAGACTCTGGGGCCAGGAACAGTTTAGTTATGACTTGTATCACCAATGCTGAGTTAAATGCTAAAAATAATTCTTATATCCCTTTAAGATAATGGGTTTGAAAGAAAAGTGGCAGCAGTGTAGAAAAGCTGCAAGTTTAGTAGCAGTGGTAACAGGGGACTAGTAATGGAACAACTCTCTGTCTTTAGATTTCCAGTACAGTCTGTTAATCTCAAGCACTGGGCTAACAAAGGCAAACTCAGAGCCATTTAAAATAACTTTACAAACCTGGCATTATGTGTTTGCAAAGTAAAGTGGATATATCAGTTCCTTGTGTAACACTTGAAACATGCTGCATATATATTAAGAATATACAAACATGTCAATTAGCTCCAAATGCTTTCCACAGCCACAGGACACAGCAAGGGCCAGCTGCAAATAAACCTGTCAGAAAATGGGATAAAATCCCTCGTTTCAGACATGGATAATGGCTACAGAGCTGTTGCTAAGGCCAGTGGGTGAGGTTTGGCATGTGGGTGCAGGTCTCAGATCAACACGGCCTCATCTCCAGCCCTCACCTCTTCTACATGGGAGCTGAGAACTTCAGATCACAATTTGTCTGGGGTAGGTGTGGAGGTTACTGTTGCTGGGAGCTCTTAGGGAGCTGATCCATCTCCTCATGCACAGAGTCTGTGTATTCTACAAATACTGCCACTACTAACGCAAAAATAACACTCTGTCATACCACCCAAACAGACTGCTCTATTTATTTACAAGTTGTATCTGGACTTGACTTTTTAAATTAGGGTTTTTCTCTCTCTTACATGAGTTCCCAGCATCTTCAAAGAGGATCTTGCTTTGGGAAATTAAGGATCAGAGGCCAAGTCATCAGGCAAGCTGTTTGCACATAAAGCATCAAAGCCCATTATTTTAATCTGTGATAATTACCACTGTTAAATCGTGCTTCCCTTATGGTTCTCAACAATGAGCAACAAATGCACACCACATTAATTGCACAAAGTTGTTGCTTGCTCTGAGACCAGTTTGTATTAACAGAAAAAGTTTCCATCTTAGTCAGCAAAGCTTTCTCACAGTGACTTTTACAGGGCTGGGAACAAATGTTTTACAGTGGAATTTTGCCCTGGAAGGACGAATTTTAAAGAGTTCACTATAAGCTAATGGCTACAGACTTTGTGTTTCTCCTTAAAGGAGGAACTGTTTTAAGCCAGAGTTGCTGATAGCTGTAAAGACTCCCCTCCTAAGTCCAAGCCCTCTATTAAAGCCTCTGGACCCTCATGATGAAAATCCTTCACTCAGGATTTGCGAAGAATTGAATTCCACACCAAACATTTCAGCCATCTGGGTTTCTGGAACAGTACATTTTCTTCTAAGAACTGTACCTACCCTTTTCTAGCAATCTCTACCCCTCTACTCAGAGAATTGTGTGACCTAAGTGTCCAGTCAGAATTAACCAATATGTCTAGAATTTTAAATGCTCATTACAAACCAATCTAAGTCCAAGAACATCCTGCTGGACTCACACAGGGTGAAATTCCTGGGAAGCAGAGCACTGGCACAAGCTCCCTGCAGACAGAAGCAGGCCATATATGCAGCACACAAGCTTTTGTGCCCTCCTGCACATGGATGATCCTGAGGTAAGAATCATAAATAACAAGTGATTTTGCACTGATCCTGCCCTGCTCGCATGCAGACATTAAACCCATCAAACAACACTGTTTATTGTGACCCGTGTAAGATTGCAGCCCTCCCAGCAGTGAGCCAATGTCTTTATCAGATTGGAACTGTTCACACAACACTGAACTTTCAATCCATGTAACTGGTGAATACACAATTATTTCATATTCCTCCCTATCAAGAGAATCCGGGTTCGTTTGCATGCCAAAATGTTTTAGTGTTCCACAAATAAATAAATAAATAATGTTATTTCACCTGTTAACACATGGGGACTGTTTGTTTTGGCCAGCTTGCATAGACTCTGAGTGCCAGGTTATGAATAAAATAATGCTCAATACTGTAAACATCTTGTGACATAAATTCCTGGCTCAGCATAAATACAGACACTCTGTATGTGGCAGGTTCTTCATGCATTCTCCAGCATTGACACCATTAAATTCATGTATCTATGACAGAGCATATACATAACTGTAATTCCTAAAAAAAAAAATAAATGCAATCACAGATAAGCCACTTTGCCCATCCTGGGCCTCTGCTTCACTGGATTTTGCTTGCTGGAGTTTGGGTTTTTGGAAAGCAAAGTGCAACTACTGCATCCCAGTGGTTTCTGCACATGCCATACATTCCAGAACAGAAAGTAGGTTTTCTGTTTAAAGAACAGCACAGTTAGAAAGATAAGATAAAACCAAACTGGAATATAATATTGCTGGGAAATTTTAGTCCTTCATGCAAACACGAAGTCAGTAATGTAAAGGATGCTTTCTGAACAGCACTGGCAAGGGTTGAGTTTCTCACACAGCCAAGCCTCCTTCTCAAGCAAAACCTTGTATTACTTTAAGACCAGAATGCAAATACAGAGCAGACTCTGCTCTGGTTTAACCCACTGCATTCAGGAATTAATTCCACTGATGTCACTGGAGAAACAAAGTTCAGACAGGCCTAAGTGAAGGCAACCTCCAGCCCTGAGGAAGGGACTGATGGTTTTGGCTCTGCCGTTAAACTCAAACCTATCTTTCATTTAAGGTGGTTGGAATGAGTCTAGGACTGGACTACCTGTGTAGATCCCAGACTATCCTGAAAACCAGTTAAACCTTTGCTTCTTAAATATTTAAACTGCAAATTAATGCAGACAGCACATGGGAGCTCAGCAACCTGAACATCTTTGCCCTCAGAAAGAAAACATCACGAAGTGTTTGCTGTTACCTTGGACCAGTCTCCCGTTTTCCACTCGTAACAGCCTGTGTGATCCTCACACTCCTCCTCGTCTCTAGGCCTGGTGGCTGCATCACACTTGCCTTGGGAGTTTGTGCACGTCACTGTTCTTTTCTGAATTCCCCTGCCACAGTCTGCTGAGCACTGCAAAAAAACAGGGGTTTGGTTTTTGTTACATGGTGCTTAGAAATGATGGCTTTTATCTCGGTAACACAGAGGAAAAGCTGGGGTTATGAACACTGAGGAAAATGATAATCCATAAGATTTTATTACCATAATCTAAGCCACTCATACATGAGTAATTTGAAAAGCATGATGACTGCTTGTGAAATATTTTACTTATGAAAAATGGCAATTCTGAAAATCAACCTTCTTTGAAAAATGTCAGCTGGCTTTTTGCTAGAATTGATGCCACTAAATCTTGTGTTGAAGAGCTCCTCATTCATACTGAAGGGACACACTGAGATTCACTCCACAGAACTGGCACATCCCTTGATGTATCATGGGATACATCAAGGGTGATAAATGGTGGTGTTAAATGTAACTTTAAATCATAGTAGCATGAGACCACTGTTACAAACACGTTTCTGTAGTACAGTTTGTGCATATCATGGCAAAGTCACAATTCTCACACATTCTCATGTGAAACACATCACGTTTTGATTTGCCATCGCTATCTTAATTCTGAAAAACTCTAACAAACATTTACTGAGTGAGCACAAAATATCCACAAATGTTTTTATGCCTGGGTTCTATGGAATTAGCCTCTAACAAGCAGGGATATCTGGTCACTCGTTATCTTTGCCAAAGGTTAGAAATTCTTGTTTAATGAAGAATTTGTCTTGATTTTCTTGGCTGTACGAGGTGGAAAAAAGGACACTGGCATGAACTGAACCTGAATTTCTGTTTTCAGTAACCAGTTTGTTAATAGAGCACCTGCTGTCACAGCCACCTGAGTCCTTGTCACCACACCTGAGCACAGCCAGTCTGCCTGCTCCTCATTCTCATGCCACTGCAGTGGTTAAGAGTGAGAAATTATCTTGCAGAGCCACTGGGGACAGGTGGGTGGAGAAATGATCTACGTACCAGCTGAGATAAAAACTAACCTCCTCTGGCATGTCAAGTTCTCCCCTTTGGGGAGCCAGCAGGGAAAAGACAGTTGATTTGACACTGAATAAATAGTGAAGATATGAGATATTCTGTGAGGTCTTTTGAACATGTTCCAAGAAGCTTCTCCATCCAGGGGGTCTATGCTGGAAACAAGCATCAGCTTGATATAAATTACATCAAATGGACAAATCTCAGCATGCCTGTCTAACAGTCTTAAAAACACAATCCAGGCAGCTCTGACCTGCTGGCCTTGTTAAGGACATGAATGACAAGCGTTTATGAGCTGGCAAGCAAACAGACATGCCTTTAAATACTTCACAGCACTACAAAGTGGCTTCTTGAAAATCTGGGAAGCCTTCCACTTAATTTACTGTGTGCTGCTCACGGCGTGACCCCCTTATGGAAGTAACATCTTTGTAAGGAGCACAATCTATAGTTCTGCTAAGACAGGGGGATGAATTCTTCCCAGCTTTGCAGAATTCCACAAAATGCTTTGCTGGACTGCTTAGATTGCAAGGCTTGCCAGAGATCCCAGGTTGGAGCTCCCTAAATGGCACCTTAAAACCATGAATTTGGGGTAGACTTTCCCAAATTGTGTATCATTTTCCTGAGGCCCCAGGGTGGACTCCTCAGGGTTGCACTCGTTCATCTCAAACTACAAAGCTCAATACATAAAAATCTTTGGAACAGTCCAATTTACTAGAAGTAAATCAAGCTGAAGTGGGAGTATTTTTCACAGTAGGAGAAATCTCTAGGTGGGTTTTACAAGCAAGTCTGGGAAAAACACCAACTGTTTGTTCTTCCCACAGCTTTTAAGTCATTCGCAGATTAATAGTGCATATACTTTCCTAGACAAAACAGCATGAGCAAGAAGGTTTCCAACAGATCTTTGGTGGTCACATATAAATCACCCTCTTTAAGAGTTTTTTTTCCTTTCCTCAAGTCATCTGTTTTCATGAAGAATTTCTTAATACATAGATTTTACAGAGAGTCCACAAATTAATATACACAGTTTCAATGTGTCCGCTCAAGATCATTAAGTCTTATTTTATTAACAAATTACTTTGTCAGATCCCATGATGCTTTGCAAAGGAGCAACACAACTTTGCAGTTAAGACACAGCTCCTTTATCTGAAGGAAATCCGTACTTTTTTCCACTTTAGTTCTCTAACAGTAGAAACATTCACCTTCTCCTGACAGTCTCTATTTTTATTATTAAAAATGGGTTGAGCAGTACTTTGTCCAAAACAATCTCAAGTGTTTGGCAATACCAGGGGAACTTAATTTTTTCCACAATGAAGATTGCATTGGAATTTGCTGTGAAAACACACATTTTTGACCAGGGACCAGACATCAGTGCAGTTAACTGTGTTATATAAGACAGAAGTTACAAAAAAATAGATCAGAAAATTGATTTATAAAATGATACAATTACAGTGATACTTATTCCTCAACATCAGATTAAAATGCTAAAGAATAAAGTGATTACCACTGAAGAAAGTTCTAGGTGTGAGAAGGGTTCACATTGGCAGAGCATCAAACGTGTCCTGGAGTCAACTGTGCTTCATAACAGCAGAAATGGGCCAGAATAACAAATTTGAAATCACAAGTGCACAGTTACAGACCCAACAAAAGTAAATAAATGTATCAAATGAAAAGTAAACCAGCTATTGAAAAAATTATCTACAAATGCTGTGTATTTGCAAAGGAGTTACATGGTCACGGATATGGAAGATTTCCACTGATCTGTAACTTGACTTACTCTATTCCATAAAAGGGAGACAGAAGTACCTGGGATTGTTAACAAAAGACTCCAGTAAAAAAATCCACACGTAAACCAGGTAGGAATTGCGCCCTAATCTCAGCTATAAACAGTTCAGCTGGTTTAGCTATAAGAAATAAAGAGGGCATCATCTGAAAGGGGAATGTCTACGATACACAAAAGACCTAGCAGACAACTTCCTAAAACCTTGGTGTGTTTCTGCACATCTTTTGTAACGAAAGAACTCAGGAAAAACACGGATCTCATGCACCAGTGAATGGATCCAGCACCCCACTGAAAGGGAACACTGCTCTCACTTAACCGTCACCTCTCTTGCCAAACTAAGATTTCCTGTCGAGGAGGCACAATGAAATCCCATTGTGTTTGTGAGGAGACACTGTTCCTCAGGATCCCTTCTATCCTGAGCTTCTGTGACTTTTAAGCACATTTCTAACAATAATATTTAGCAAAAGCTCTTTGAAAATGCTTTAAACAGGAGCTCCCTGTTCCAAATAGAGGTGAATAATGAGGAATCCTTCCCACAGGAAAGACTGTTGCTGGACAGCCAGGCTGGAATGAGGCTGGTAGAGCTGCATGCACCCACAGTGAAAGGAGCTCATCACTCAGGTGAGCCAAGCAAATACAGCATCAAAGTGAACATGGGCATCCTGTAAGGACTGTTACTCACAAGGTACAGACAAAGTTGCTCTCTACCAGCTGAGTCCTGGTCATGAACTGCAGGCACACTCCCAGATCACTCTGCTGCTAAACAAAACACAGGGTAACTGTCTAGATCTCCCATTATTGACATCAGAAATGCATTCACAACACTTGGGGTAAATTTCTTAACTGCAACTACTCTGAGACGCACCTTTTATACAAAATAAAACCAGATTTTTCTTGTTCCTGGAATTAAGAAGGCTGGATAGGGCCCAAAGACTGTACATTCTCTGCAACATGCAGATGCCTGATAAGCCTGGTATTTCTTCATACCACATTTAAATGGAGCCAGAAGCCCTGGGTTACTGCACTTCTGGCCTCAGGTCAGTGAAATGTTTTTCCTTCTTGGTCAGAGTTTTCAGATGGAAAGATACAGTCACTAGAGCATATCTAAACCCTGCCTCACTAACTCATCTGGTCTGGAAACCAAACCTCAGCTCCTCACTGTTCATCTCAACAGATGAGAGTCCTGCCCAGCACTCCAGTGCTGTGAGGATGCTGACCATGAAAACCATGGATTCAGGCCAGTGTATCTGGGGCTCTGAGCAGTCTGGCTCCTTTCTGGAGTGAAGTTCCTACCTTTGACCACTCTGATGCTTCCCAGATGGACAGGCAGTCCCGTCCCTCACAGCTCTGCACCGTGGCTGGTTTGTTGCCCAGGCAGTAGAGATCCCTGGTGGTGACGTAGGTGCCGTTCTGCAGCTGATAAACACAAGTGACCTCCCGCTGCTGCACACCCTTCTCACAGGTGGCAGAGCAGGGACTCCAGTGGCCAGTCACCCACCTGGGAAGGAGCCAGAGGATAAATGTTAGCAAACTGTTGGAATAAAACATTACGCTTCACTTAAAACCAGTGAGAAATGGGCAGCTCCTCCTGGATTCATGGTGCTTTGATGGTGCTGTCGTCACCCTGAGCTCACTGATCCCATCTGGGAGCTGAAGTGTGTAAAGCAGAAGTGTCAGTATGCAAGTGAATATTCCCTCCTGACTCCACGCCAGGCAAAACCCCAAACTCTGCATCATTCCCTTTAACCCCACTCTCTGCAGTGAGGCTGGTTTTTCCCCTCAGATAAAGACAGACTTGTCTGCAGACCATCCTGCAAGACCATTCCTTGCAAGGGAAAGGAGGCATCCTTCCCTGCTCTGTCCTCCAGCTCCACTGACTCCAGCAAGTGCTGGAAGCACCACAGCAGGGCTACAAGACAGGCAATAAAGTGTGCAAAAAGGATCTGAAGGAGGAGGGATGGAGGGAAGGACATTATTTTCTAAAAGAAAAGCAGCATCAGTCTTTAGCTTCCTGCAATCTGTCAGTGAGGAGCATGTTCTCTGTAATTATAGGCATTCCTGGATGGAGTGAGGGACTGGAGCAATAACTGTGCAGCCACTGAGCACTGGAAGGCTCTCTCATGCCTTTCTCACCAGGCAACTGACCTTCCAGCCTGTCATTCAGGACTGTCATCCAGATTAGTATGCTTACCCTATGAATCTTTTACTTGTCACCCAATCTTGGCTGTCTGTTAAGGTAAGTGGCCCAAACAAGACTTCTCAAAAATAGGTTCGCTGATAAATACTATTTCATTCTGTTGAAGGCACCTCTAACCTAGGTAGAGCAACACATTTACTCTATTTCTTTTGAAGCTGTTGTGTGTTACTTCTTTGAAACTAATTAAACAACCATTTCCGATCTTCCCATTCCTGAAGGGGGGAAAATCAGTTCAGCACCATTTGTAGAAACATCTTCACCTGCTGCAATTGTCATGAATTAATTTGTAAATTCCATGACTGGCGTGACAGCACTGATGGCTGTGCTGACAGTGAAGGCAGAAGCCATTTGTTTTGAGCAGGATTGAGAAGACTGGCCACCTGTCTTTTGTGGAACAGAGCCCTGCTCAAATGTTCCTGTGCATTAAAGCAGTTGACTGACACATCTGTGAATTTCTGGTGGCTAAAACAGCTGGCGAGACACCAAACCTGTTTCCCCAGCCTGCAGTTTTGGTGCATCTCTGCAGCCCAGGGCTTGGTATTTCGCTTATGGAATGGGAAAATGTCAGCTGGGAAATTGAATACAAGGGCTGAAAGACTGACAAAAATAGCCCTGAAGTGCAGAAATCAGTGTTCATGAAAATTAATAGCCAGGCCCTTTTGGTATCAGCTGGGCACTGCCCTGTTGGAGCAAATGTGACAGAATTATCCACCTGGGGGAAGGAACCCCTTGAAAAAGGCCTGGAGCGGATGAAATGGCTGTACTTTATGAGCTGAATGTGAATCACAAGGTTAGGAAAAGGTTCTGTCCAGGCTCCACTCAACTAATATTCACTTCAGCACTGTGCTCTCACTGTGATCTACAGCTACTGGCAAAAGAAAAAGGGAAAGGGGCTGAAACCAAAGGAGAAAGATAAAAATACATTCTTGGCAGAAGCTGTCTGTGAGCTTGCATTTAGGATGGGCAGCACACAGGATGCCAACTATTTCCAAGATGCCTTAAGAAGAAAGGTTATGGCTTTCCTTTTAGGAAGAAAAATTCCTTTCTAATTTTTTTGTTTGTTGCTCTTGTGGCGGGGAGAAATCACCTGGTTTCTACCGTTTGCTGGTCTCTAGTCAGTACTAGCACAGACACGACAGAGTATAACTAGAAAATTAGCACAGAAGAAACAAGTATTATCATCATCATGAGAAGAATGTTTGCATAGGGAATGAGCTGAAACCCAGCGTACCAACACAAAGATGTGTCTGTGGTGAAAATCTCTAGCTTTTCCCTTGGAGAGGTCAGCTTCTGCCACCATCCACTACATCCACTCCTGATCCTAACCCTGTGGTTACAAATCAGGTGGGGCAATGCTGTAAGGGATCTCTGGAACTTCACAGCCCACTCTGCCCTGCCAGTGACGGTCAAAATACTTAGAAATTAAAGGTTATTTTAAAGTGGTGGTTTTACTTTCACATCCAGGAGACAAGTGGCACTAAATGTCTGAATAATACTAATATGTAAAGTAGGTTATTTTCAAAAGCATCAAGGGAATGATCACTTTGACCACTAAACTTCATCCTCTCACTGAAATCTATATTTGAATCAATGACTTGTAAAAACAATCTGGCAAACAAGAAAAGGTAAGTCCTACATACAGTCCTGGCAGTGCCTTGAACCCCCACGGTTCCCCCAGATTCTCCTTCACAGGCAGCTGAAAATATTGTTTTAGTGCCTGTAATACACAGGAACACTGCAACTACATTTCAACAATGTTCACAACCAACTTGGAAAGACAAGGGACTTATGGATAAAGTAATGAAAGATGAAAATTCCTGCCAGTTTCAAATTTTTTGAAGGAATTTGCAGCGAGATATTAGCAGAATTACTATCTGCAAGTAATATACACACAGGGGAGACAAATGTGATGTACAAATAGTATCACATTATGGCAACTATTAAATTACACCACAGGCAGATTTTTGTGTCTACACTATCATTACACCTTCTGAACACACCTGAGTGTGTTTAACAACAAGACCTACTTAGAGGGTGATTTTCTTTAAAAAAGGGTAGGTATTTTTCTTATGGCAATGTCAAAAATAATTCCAGTGTTCTAACTCCAAACCTCAGGCTGGCTCTGTATTATTAACTAAGCCAATTAACTGCTGTACACTAAGCCCTGTGTATATCATATAAAGCATTTGGCTTCCAGTTACACTTTAAGCCTGTAAACTGATCTTAAGGACTGCTTGACACTAGAGTTCTTTTCAGTTTGGTCTTTCCCTCCCAGGTTATAACCTATCTTCTGTGGGACCATGGGAGTGCTCCAGCTGGGGTCCCAGGAGAGCCTCTCATTTTGCCAACAAGCACTGATTTATGTGACAAACACACCTTCCTCACAACCACAGGGATGGCTTCATCTTGGTATTATTTTTTGTGATCCTACCTCTGTAGAAGATTCAAGAGGTAAGTGAGCCCTGCTGGTGGTTAGATTCCAAAAGAAAGTGATGAGCTCTTAAGCAGAGATTTTACCCCAGTCAGTGGCTGTCTTTCTAGCTAAAATATGCCCAGAAGGGTGCGATTTTCAAAAGCTTCAAAAAGCTGGGATGGGCAGGACATGCAATCTGAGAGGGCTGCTCTGAATCTTTGTCTTCTGAGTTTTCCTCAACCTCTGACCTCCCAGTATCTCTTCTGAGGAATAGGGAGTTCTTCTCCTAATCTGCTTTGGCAACACTCATCTGGCAGGCCCCTGAAGCAAACTCGAAATATCTTTTGGAAATTCAGTTCATCATTTGATCTTTCTATGGTCTGGATTAGTCATTAACCTTGAATTATCTACTCTACCTACTTGCCTAAGACTCCCACATTTTCTAGGAAAAAAAATTGCCTGCAGCACAATGTACATAAACCCAGGGGAGATGAACGTCTGCAAATGAGGGCTTGTAGCTAAAGATTTGGAAAAAAAATGTTAGGAAGATAAAATGGATCAAGGCTGAAGGATGGGGGTGAGAGACCGCAATCAAAAGACATGAGGTCACTTTTCAGAGATTTGCAGCCTCTTATAACATAAAGCCATTACATCTTCTGGGGTAAATATTGCAGCCCATTAAATTTCCCCAGTTGTTTCTGCCCTGAGCCCTGCAGAAGAACAGTGTGTTCTCTTCCACTAACTACACATCCATGTCACCTTCACACATCCCCTCCCTACCTACAGGGTACTTTTGTTGCCTTCCCAATGCTACAGTGACATATATTTCCCTGCTTTCACAAGTAATAGCTTGGCTATGACCAAAGACATGTTTGCAATAACTCATTTTTTTTGTTATTAAACCTGTTTTTTTAGAGATGGCTCTTACCTACAACCAGTTTAGAGCCTGTACTGCTGCTGAGTAAAGCATGAGAGGAAATTCCCTACAAAACAAGTCTGAAAAGTCCTTGTGACAGAAGCATATCTAAGGCCCTGTAATCTGAGGGTTCTATTTCTAATAGATTTTATTGAAAACCTTTTGGTTTATGCACAGGTGAGGATAACTCCATGCCCAGTTAGCACTGGTTGTCTTTAGCACCAGTTTGTGATACAAATTTATGTTGCAATCACTCTTAGTTTTCTGAGACACCTGGAAGAAACTGTGGCTCTACTGATTCAGGCAAAGCTCAGACCAACTTTCAGCAGGGCCAGGCTTTTACATTGGACAATTTTAGAAGGGAGAATTGGAGAAGATTTCTGAGAATCAGTCATGTAGAACTGACAGATATACTTTGCCTACAGCTGTCAAACCAAGCTCATGCTCGACTATGTAGAAGAAAAGTCTTTTTACAAAGGGAATTGTGTTTTCCATGAAACATACACACACACTGCTATTGGACTGTCCTCTCCCCACACACTCCTGAAGCTCTCCACCACCTCTCTGCTGCACTGGGCTCAAAACAATCAGGTGAATCTTGTCTTTTGGGAACAGGTTGTGCCACACCCAGTCACTAGAAGGCTATTTTTTTCTTTGAGAAAAGTACAAGGAATCTAGTAGAATAATACAGCTGCTGATGTCGAAAGTAGGACTCCAAGACTAACATTCCTGTCTGATTGCCTTTATAAACAGTGCTCAGTAATTTTCCAGTACAGTAGTCATTCTGCTAACAGACTTGCCAACTTTCACTCACATAGGATTTTTTTTTTTCTATAGTGATTATCATTTTGACAGCTATTTTTTTCCCCCAATTTCCCACCAATAAGATTGGCCATGGAATAGTGTTTTATAATACACATACACCCTGGGAAGTTTTGTTTTTTTTTAAATGGAAGCCATTGTACTCCCTTTCTTCCTTCCCCAGATGAGCAGATCTCTCAGATTTGGAGGATGCAGTGTGGGGTCCATGTGAGGAGGTCCTGCTGGCTGGCACCAAGGAACAGAATTTCAGCACCCTCAAAGCCCCTCTGCAGTGAGTTTCCCCTACCCACCTCCATGGCAGGTATAGCTAAAATGGGGCAACTGGTTTCCAGCTCCATTCCCTGCCTTTCCAGGAAGGCAGTTCCTTCTTCTTAGCTCCCACCACACGATGCAAACTGTGAAGATCATTACAGCAGGCAGCAGCAGAAGTGGATTTCACAATTAAATATTTTGCTAGATTATCCTGCTAATCCTTTTCTGTGGGTTAGAACTGCACTTGGCCTAAAGAGCCTCAAAACAAAGCAGCACAGATCAAGTAACATTTTAAAACAAGGCAATGGTCAACCACGAGGTTGGTGAGTCAAACATTGCACTGGGAAAGAACTTGATGGAAGCCAGCCTGGGTGTTTACACCAAAGCTAAGGGACCTGTCTCATGACTCCATGTGGAAATGAATGCCAAATTAACTCCTGCTCTAGCAAGTCATCTTGGATTGTTTGATGTAAATGCACTTAGCAGTAGCCAATAAGCACTTTTCATTCTACACTGTCTGCTCCCCCGCCTTCTCTGCCAGAATTGCTCCATTGAGTTGAGTTGCTGGATTTGCTGGAAGATACAAGCAAATCGTCTTTCAGTGGCTAATTAGCCACTGATTGGTACTTGATGACCTGCCTACAACCTGGAGCACAGGAGCCCCAGATGTGCCCACAGCAGGACATCAGCCACCCCTCACAAAGGTGGCCAGGAGTGTCTCAGGTTTTCTGGTCTGCAGAATTTTGGCTTTTGTTGCTGCAAGGCCCAGGGGAGTTCTGCTGCAGGCAGTGCCCCTGAGGAGCTGCCACCAGAGCGCAGCATTCCCTGCTCCAGCCAGTCCAGCACAGTCCTGGCAAATTCATTAAGCTCAAGATGATTCTGGAGATCCCAACTCCAGCTTTGGGAAGTACTTCAAAATGAGCTCTTACGTGGTGCCTCCTTGGATCAGAGGGTGCTAACATTACTATTGATGCCAGATTTCCAGGCTAAAATGAAACCCTCCTCACAACTGTTCCTTCTTTTCTTTTTTTTTTTCATGTAACCAAATCCAATGCACATCAAAGATGTTTCTCAGCACAGGGCATAGACAAGGGTTTGAACCTGCTGGCATTGAATTTTACGGATGATAAACATTTGTACAGGTTCCAGAAGAGCCTGACTGCATTAATGAAAGCACTGACCCATTTGGAGCCATTAGATGTCCAGTTCAGCCCCTTCAGTTAACAAACACCCACATCCCTCCAGTTCAGTGCAATTTCTATACAGCCCTGTGAGTAATTTGCTGAAATTCTCAGTTTTCCATCATATTTTCCCCCCAAAATTCTACTCTTTTCAAGACTACCACCTCACAAAATAAATCTGAAATTGCTTTGCTCCCCATCTACCTATGATGAGAACACACAGAAATGGGGTGCAAACAGCCCAGAATCAGGGAGACCTGATTTCTGTATTCCTGGGCTGTTAAACAGAGCACTGTCACAGGGACATGGTGGAGTCTAGAGGGACTTTCAGTCAGCAGGGTCACATGGATACACACCCTGAGCATAAATCAGACCAGGAATCAAAGCAACGGGTACTATCAACCACCACACACTGAGGCACCGTTATTTTGGCACTCCCCAGACTTTGGACACATTTTTGAGGTGCTGAGCCAACTGGGGCCTTGACTGACTCTTAGAACTTGCTTCGTTTTTCTCTAGTGGGCACTGTTGTGATGTGTGAGCCCTTGGAGAGCCTGGTGCTGGATTCCAGCCCACAGATGGAAAAGTGAAGGGAAAGAGAAGAAAGAAAAAAGGAAGTGATCCATGTAAGCACAGAGCTGACCTCAGCAGTGTGCCAGCTTTTAGAGCTGATTTGGAGGGCAACAGTAATCAAGGACACAGTGGTAAAAGGATGCAGGATAGGCTTCTTCCAGGCAAAACTCATTGGCTCCATTTCTCCGACTAAAATAACTGGTTTTCCAGACAAAGGGAATGTGATAGACTTAATCTGCTTGGTGAAGAACTCTTTTTGCTGCGTGGGAAACACTTACTGGTGACATGCTGGGAAACACAAATGTAACTGTGTAATTCATAGAGAGGTGAGAGCTGGCCTCCCATCTACCTTTAGTGCTGCAAAGGAGTATGTGGTATGAAAGGAACTTAGATCAGTTACTAGTGGGCTTCCTGAAAGGTCTGTCTTGCATTTGATCTAATTTAGTTACGCTCATTAATGACCTTGGCACAAAAAGAAGAAAACTGCTGAAAAATTGGGTAAAAATGCTGACAATACAAAGTCTAGAAACAGTGTCAATGCCTCAGAGGATTAGGATGTCATACAGGAAGAACTGAATAACCTTGAGTACTGCAACAGCAGAGCTAGGATGGAAATAAACAGCACACAGTGCAAGGCTGAGTGCTCAGGGACCCATAACAAGCATTTCTGTGTTACAGTAGGGTTCATACAATGAAATAAATGAGGAGGAAAACATCTTGAATGACTGTAAGCCACAAATATGATGCAGCCATGAAAAAAGCAATAAGAAGTTAAAGTAATGGATTTAGCCCAGAAAAATGATGGAAGGAGGAGACACAATGGTTTGTTGTATCCTGTGGCAAATAGCCCAAAGCAGAAAGGGAGGGAGGGAAATTACTGTGTAAGAAAATGAACAGAGCTGATGCACAAAGAAAAGGATGAAAAATGACAATGAGTAACTTAGGCTGAAAATAAAAGGTTTTGACCCACATGAACAGCAAGGTCAAAGGAGAGCCTTCCAGGGAGGGAAGGAGCCTGTGGAAAAAGCTCAGTTTATAGAAAGGAGTCTAAGATATGCTGCTGGTAGTAGAAGAAAACTAACCCTTGGGCTCAGGAGATATTTTCAAGTCCTAAACAGTGAAAAGAAGGGCTCGGGGTCTCCTGTGGTTTTCTGTAGATGCAGCCAGGGATTTCTGGCACTTATGCTGCTGTTCAGCATCCATGTAAGAACACCAAATATTCAGCAGGCCCCTGAAAGGACTCAACCTCTCCTAAAATCCCTTACAGCAAAAAGGAGAAAAATTACCAGCATTTGCACACAGTCATTACAAGCCCAACAGTTGGGGAATTTCATGTGGTTTTGGTGCTTTTCCTGTGTTGGAGGGGAGCAGTTTCATAGCCACAGGCCCAACCATGCATGTAGAAGTGTGTGGCCACTGGTGAGCTGTGTTTTCAGTGAAAACAGCTGATGTGATCTGTGATTTCTGAGTCTGCTGCCAGCCCCAGGGCTGGCTCTGCCGGTGTATTTGGGTTGGTGCTCGGCGTGCTGGAAGTGACCCATACGCGCCGCATGCAGGAATCCAGATTCCATCTGGTTACAGCGGGGTTTTGTAAAAAATATCTAAAGAGCTAGGCAAAGGATTAGAATAAAGAGGTGCTAATAGGGTGCAGTTGGGACAGGAAAGGAAGCTGTAAAGAATTTAATGGAAAAAGAGGGTCAAGGAACATAAAAAATAAAATAGGAAGAAAAAGGCATTTTTTTTAAAAGGTGAAAGAGTAACAATAATAAAGAATGAAAGATTCTTTTATTTTTGCCAGTTTCAACAAAACTCCTAAGAAAATTCTCTTCTCTGACGTTTAATTTTAAAACATGTCAGTGTATCCAATCAAGTTTTAAATCCTGCTTTGTTTTTCTCAGATGCTGGGTTGCAGTTGGAGAATTCCAATCTTCTCCTTGGCCTCATGAAAGCACTGTCCCCTGCCCTACATTATTTGGCTCTCCTGAGAGGTGGCTGAAGTTCAAAGGGATATATAATTTACAAAGCACTTTGAGATCGTGCTGGAGGAAAGACACTGTTATTAATAACATACCCTTTTTTCCTCCTGATCACTTTATAAATGTGGGTAACTATTTTTTTTTATTTTTATTACAATCTCAACAGCAACCACTTCTTCCTCCACTTAAACAATATGATCTCACTCCATCCCAAAGAGTTTGCAATCTAGCTTATACATGGATTGAGAGAGGACACAAAGGCACAGTGTGGGATAGTGAATTAAAGTCACACACCCCATCCAAAAGTGAAACAGAGACTGAGTGTCCTCTGACTCAGTCCTGTGCTGGCCAAAAGACCCCTCTCTAGAGATAAATGCTCTGAAAGGTGATTCTCCTAAATTTCGAGTGAAAGTGCAAATGCAATTCAAAATGCACAAAACAGAGCAGGTTTACTAGAGAAAGGAGTGCATTGTTCCTTCGTCTGAACTCAGGTGAAGGACTTAGGTCTGAGTGGAAACGGGAAAGGACCTTATTGTAACAAGATGCTACAATAATTTTACTTGAAACCCTAAAACAAGTTCAGGGCTCATAAAAAAAGCATTGACATGGTGAAAGAGAATGGTTTCTTTAAGATGTTCTTGGTCAGAGAATATGCTAAGCATGCATTTCTAATGTCTGGGTGGGCAAACGCAAGTGGAAATTTAAATTCTACAGAGGCACAGAGAATGTGCTTCTGAAAATGTTTCCAGTTAAAAGCTTGGTAAGTGTGAAAGTGTAGTCTACACGGAGGGAGTGAGGGAGTGTGGTCTATCAGATCATCAGCAAGGATTCTGTGGCCTTTCCAGGTTCTAAGAACATTCAGTGTCTGCTGTTGTTGCTCTGAAAAAAATGGGCCAATGAGAGCATCCCTGTGCCAGAGCTCACTGCAGCTGGGCAGAACTGTGCTAAGCTGTGCCTATGAACTACCTGGTGACTCCACACAGAAGAACAGAGACCTTGGAATAACATTAAGGGCTGGACCCAATTCCCCAAAGGAACACAGGCTGGATACAGAGCAGAATAATCCTTTCTCAGGAGGTTTTGTGTGGTTTAACCTCACCACTGTCACTGCCCTGGACAGGCAGCAATGCCATGGTGGGAGGGCACCAAAGAGACTTCTCCAGGGGCTCAGGGTCATGGAGATCCCTCAGAGCACACTGTGGGTCTCAGGGCTGTGACAGACCTCATGGCCAGGACCTCCCATCCCTGCTCTCACCTGGCAGAGCCAGAAGCTGCCACGTCTTCCAGAACTTTTAAAGCTGTTTTTCT
This sequence comes from Tichodroma muraria, assembly GCA_013390105.1. Classification (NCBI taxonomy): domain Eukaryota; kingdom Metazoa; phylum Chordata; class Aves; order Passeriformes; family Sittidae; genus Tichodroma; species Tichodroma muraria. Next base: position 106,010 of record WAAG01006106.1, read on the forward strand.
TCATCTCTACCACCTGGAACCCCTCCTATACCTGCCTGGGCTCAGTCCAGTCTACTGCCAACAGCTTTCCAAAAGGTCTGGGAGAAATCCTTCATGCCAGTGAAGCAACACAAGCAGATGCTTCTCGTTTCTTTCTGAGAGAGTGACATGACAGAAATCCCAGCCTCACTGGACTTCCTCATGGAAATGACAGTTGTTTCCTTGAAGCCATTTGGGTTTTGGCTCTCCTTACACACCAGGGTATCTCATTATACCTCTCAGTACTGCAAGTTGTACAGCCACAATATTGTACAGCAGCAATAACAGGCAGTGCAGACAGAAACTGAAACCTGAACCAGCCTTCCTGATGGATGACCTGACACTGCATTTCCCTGCTGCAGGGCTCTTTAATCAGAGTGCAGGTCCAATTAGAAGGAAGTGTGCTGTTTGTTGCTTCCCCCATTGTTTCTGCAGCAGGATTAGCTTTGTAGGTGCATTTCCCTGGCTTGTCTGATTATCCAAGATGCAGGAGTCAGCAGGTTGGTTTGAAGATGGTTTTTTAGGTATTGTTCGACTTTATCTGAAATTGATTTTATCACAGAATATTCTGAGTTGGAAGGAACCCACAAGGATCACTGAATCCACCTTTGAAGTGAATGGCCCATACATGGATCAAACCCCTGATTTTGGAGTTATTCTAACTACTATCAAAACTGGAGTTTCTACACTACTCTACAATGCTAAACATCCCTGCAGAATGTTTAAAAAAGAGTTAACTTTTAAAAGTTAACAAGAGTTAACTTTTTTGTTAGCAAACAAATTGAATAAATTAATTTACCTTCCTGTCTTTTGTCATTTTGGCCAGAAATGTCTTTTTTCTTAATATAACACAGATCAAAATTAATTCAGCTAAAAGTACTTGCCAAATTAAAAAAAAAAGATATTTTTATTAGAGATAAGCAGGAAAGTACCCTTACTGAGGAAGGCATCTAAAATGTATTTCATCATAATTTAATTTCTTGACTTCAGGGTTTTTGTAGTTACTGTTTGACAGTTAATCAGGCCCCATTCTGTGCTGATTCAAAAAAAGAAAGGTTAGATATGCAGTCACTGTACTCTTCATACTGTAAGTTGTTCTGTCTCCCAGGAGGCAATCAAGGGGAAAAGAAAACCATCCCCAAACAATGCATGAAGGCAGCCTGCATGGAATCTGGCCTTACTGACCACAAATTAAATGGGCTTTGTCTGCAGTGATGAAAATCTGACCTGCTCAACAAAAGGAAATGAATATTACAGCTGCTTACTGTGGCTAACAATGTGTCCCAATACTTGGAGACATTTTCACTGTGTTCACCAGATGGAGGCTTTGGAAAGGGGCAGTTTCTGAGGGAAAAGGATATTGGTTCATAGTGTTTTTTAACTCCTTACCGTGACTGGCAGGGGTGTGTGTTACATTTCCTGACCTGGGGCTCCGGGCGGGTCACTCGCTGGCAGTCACTGTCATTCACCAGTGTCATGGTCTTGTTAATGATCCGAGTGCAGGACACGATGGTTTTCCGCTCCCCTGAAAGCCAAATCAAAAAACTCTGAACAAAACCATGCCCACTCATCAAACAAAACTCAAAAGCTTGGAGCTCCCTGCTCCCTCTACCAGATATACTCTACCACCTCTGCAAGAAATTTTACTCTCCACTTCTGCCTGACCTTTGTACTGGCATGTTCTGGATTGGTTTTTTTTTCAGAAAAGCTACAAATCTTTCCCAAATAATCATGCAATTGACTGTTTCACAGGAGCAGCAAGTTGGCCTTTCTCCTTCTAGTGTTTAACGTGGAAATGAGCTTTAAAACAATTTGTTTTCTTTTCTGGTTCCTCCTCCACAGGTAGCTGTGCCCTGTCATCACCTCGGGCAGATGTGCTGAAGTCACACGACCTCCTACCCCCAGATAATGTGACTGATAATGACAGGACAGCTGCCTCCTGCTGCTCCCCAGGCAGGAAGTCAGAATGAAAAGGAGTGACTGAGGTTCAAGAGTCATTAACTGGGCTTGGTCATATTTCACAAAGAGAAAATAAAGCCACCAAAATAAATTATTCCTCATCTTCTGCTCCTCCAGATATACTGCTTTAAAATCCTTATGGCAGGAGGCATCTCAGGAGGAGTCAGCATTTCTCATATAAACTGTGCATCAGGAGTTTCATCCAGTGTGGCCTCAGGGTTCAGCCTTCCACTGAGTGGCATCAGGAAAGCTGTGCCACAGGGAGCATGACAGTGACCAGATGTGACAAGGAAAGTGCCACTCCAGCACTGTGACTGTGACTTTGCCTTACTGTAATTATTTTGGTTTCTCAGGTTTGCTTTCTAACCCCGAGTCTGCATCAGATTGAGTTTATTCACCATCTGCAGCTGATAAAAAAACCCCATGTTCTGTTAATAAAAAATATGCAAACATCTGTACGGAAAGGAGAAAGGCCCTTCTGAGCTTGGATAAGTAGCAAAAGCATTGAACAACTAAAATAAAAGATAAATTGCTACTACTCAAGCTACTACTCATGGGAACCATGCTGGCATGCATGGATTTCACTCAAATTTGTAGCAGGCTTACAACAAAAATCAGAAGAGCCACAAATAAATTCCCTTTTCACTCATGCGAGGGTTTAATGGCTTAAAAATTATTATTTTAATGCACGTGTAGAAGTGTCTATTCTAAAGTGAGTCCTATTTACAGAAAAAAAACCCCCAGTAATCTCAGTGCACTAAGGGCAGTGAGCCTGCAAATGTGAAGATGAGCTCTTTCCTTCCGTCATGTCACATCATAAATAACTGAGTCTGCTGGTGAAGACAGACTGCCCAGAATGCTTGGAAACTATCTGTTTTCCTCAGGGAACAACCTACTTCTTCCAGCACTGAAAATGCAATGGACAGTGTCTGACAAAGGAGTCTCTGGTTTCACAGCATCAACTCCCCCCAGGGCTCCAGCGGATCCGTCTGGGCACATCCAGGGATCCTCTGGGAAAGGAGCTTTGCCATGTGCTCCTGGACTGGAGCTCTGATGCAAATCTCCAGGAGCTGTCGCAGCAGCACTGCCCGCTCCGTCCCAGGGGAGGGAAGCGCCTTTCCCTGGGCGTGCCTGGACACCTGCGGAGACGCTGCTCCAGGAATGCGATGAGGGCTGGAGGCGTGCGGCTGCACACAGCGCCCGGAGCCGTGCGTGCAGCAGGAATCCAGGTGCAGCTCCAGCCTGCGGTGACAGAGCAGTGTCCCTGCCAAAAGGCTGGCTGGAAATTAACTGTGGGGATGTGGATCAGAGCTGGGAGAGCCGGCGAGAAGCTTTCATTGCATTCATTATGGGGAAGTCCATTTTCATGGCCAATTTCCACCTCTCCTGCGGTTGGACCCTGCAGACACCACACAGGGATTCCCACCAAGCTTCCCGATGTCCCTACCTCCTCCACACTGCACACTGCATCCTTCCCATCCGCTATGCGTCCAGATGTACAAGGAATCCTGTTGCTTTTCTGGCTCACTTCTGTTTTCAGCAGTATAGTTTACAGGGATGGTGTATTCATAATGAATTCCATAATTCTGGTCATGGAATAGCAGCACCTGGTTCGGCAGGAAAAGAGAGGCTGTTGCAACACACTGTGCTGGGAGACCCAACAGGCTGTGAGATAGCACTGCTGGAAATGTTGGCTCAGGAAAATATTCCTAAAATATAAATACCTTGTGAAAGGCAACCAAATCTTTATCGAGAAACTTAAGTTACAATGGTACTGGTAAAACAGGGCAACTGCAAGAGCAAGAACTGCTTATGATTTGTGAACATTTAAAGCAGTCACCGGGATGTCTAAACCTGGAATTCAAGGCATAACTTTCAGCCTCGCATGTGATCAGCAGGATGCTGGCTATTCAAAGAGAAAGACAACAGGAAACATTAAATCAGCACTTTTCATATAACTATTTAAAAGAGCATCTAGAGTTAAACATCTGAAAGAACGAGGTGATGCTTCTCAGAGCAAAAACAACTACTGCACAAAAAGTCCCTTGTCTCCCGGTGAGTGTGGCACTCAAGGCAAGCATGACTATCCCTGCTGACAAGCTGTAGCAGCAGGGTTTTATGTCTCAGAAAACTGTGGATGACAAGCAAAAGCCATATCATACAGCTGCTGGCAACATATATTTTCATCCCTGCATTTTGCTAGAGGAAGGTGAAACCTGCTTCCAACAGCAGGCTATTTCCTATGGAACCGCTTGTGATGTCTCCAGTGTTATCACTCCAAAATTCCCTCACTATTAACAAAGGAACAGAAAAAAATGTTTATGTTTTCACCATAGGCAGATGAGAGCACTGGTTCTGTTTTGATTTACATGCTGGACTTCATTTGGCTCTCACTTTCCCTGGCTTGAGTCAGAACTGATTGGAAGATATCCCATGGAGGACGGGGTCCATGGAATATGAGTTACCACAGTATTAACAAATGCCATAGAAGTACTACTGTAATGTTCATGCTATGGCTTTAAACTTACTTATAGTTTTATCCCATGATCTGAACAGCATTAGACAGGTGAATTCTGCTGGCTTTTGTCACCTACTGAAATAGGAGCAATGCATTATCAAATATCAGGGCTTTCATAAGTGGAGCAAGCAGCTGCCCATTTGAAAAAAGACAAATTTGCAAATGTTATTTTCTCCCAACAATAATTTTTTCCCCTTCAGATTTGCAAAAATCATTCCTACTTAACCAATAATCTCACTAAAGCTGTCAAGAGTTCATCTAACCAAACAAACGTGCTGAAAGAAGGGGCCCTGACAGCCTGTGCTGTGAACACTGGGGGGGCTCCACAAACTCAGCACCCATGAGCTGCTCTGCACAGGGCAGAATCCTGGGCAGGTGAGCCTCTTCCAGAGGATGTGGGGAACAAGACATGATTTTGCTTCAGCTACAGAGGGAGCCTCACTACCAGGACTGAATACCAGGTTTGAAACCAGCCAGCCACCATTACAATTTCAAAGATGAATGTTGGTTTTTTTAAACCCAATTCAAATACCAGACAGTCAGAGGCAGAGAGATTGAGCCCTGCTCTGGCTTTCTTGAAGTACAGGATATATGAACTCCTGTTCTACAGAACTGATCAGTCAGCCTTGCCTAAAGCCCTCTTCTGCTCTGGGAGTGTTTGGTTGTCCTCTGTTGCACAAGGAGGACTAGCACAGGCCTACTTAGACAAACACCAGTTTCTCCAAGAAATACATGCACAGCAATGCACTTGGAGAATTGCCTCGAGTATTAAAAACCAGCTCCTAAAAAGAAATCCTTATTATCTCAATATGGGTGCAAGACTAGTGAATCTAAAGGCCCATATGAAACCAATTTCATGCAATTTTGTAGCCATATATAATTGGTGTGTGTGTGTGTGTGTATGTGTGTATAATTGGTTTCAAATGCAGGTCACAATGGATTGACTGAAGCTTCTGGCTCTTTGTCAGTCCAGTGTATTTCACCACTGTTTGAACAACAGTTTTCTATTTAGAGGGAACTGGTAACCATCCTGCCTTTCTTGTGTTGAAAGAATGAAACCCACCACCCTGTATCAAGGAAAAGATTCGTATCTGATTTGAAGCAAAGACTTAATGTGTGCTTTGTTTACCACTGGCAGTGATTTGAAACCACATGTTTTTTAATGGTCTGGTAATTTTTACATTCCTCATTTTTAATCATTTCTGTGAAGGAAGGTAAAGAAGGAACATTTCCTCTGCTTATGTCTGCTGAAAGGACCTGTCTGTATCCGGACAGGACACTTGTGGAGAAGCTCAAAATCACTCATATGTTAGCTACTTAATCATTAATGAAGGGGAACTGAGCATTTCCTTAAAACCAAAGCTCTGCTGTCGCTGAGATTCACAAAATGCCAATAACCAGATTTTACTACAGCGGACCTCAACCAAGTAATGCCCCAGAGCATCTGGTTCTAAGAGATGCCAAAGGAACCCTGCACAGCATCTTCCCAAACGGTACCTGTGCAACTCCTGTTTCTCACGTGAGGTTGGGAAGACCTTGGCAGTACAAGATACTTTGTCAGAGTCTTGGTTTCAGGAGGGAAGGCTTGTGTTAAGGCCAAAGTCAAGCAGAAGCTGATGTTTCTGATGGTGAAGAAGGTGCCTGTAATATACCTCCTTTGAGTGGGCACCCGGATTACACGGGTGAGCCAGGAAGGTGCTGGTGTGCCCAACCCTGCACCCCTGACTTTTTCAGCTGTAACCTCTTTGAATCCAGCATTACACTGGTCTGTGAGCCTGCAGACTCATTCATCTGTCTGAGAAAGCAAAGACAAACTCCCTCATGTTTCTGTGCAGCAGATTTTGACACCAAGAAGGAACTGACAAAGTGGAGTATTACTGTCAGCTTTTTGTGTGTGTGAAAAGTTCAGGCATCTTTGGAGCTTTTCAAACTGGGTCAGGAAGCATTGCACAATGAACACCATCAAGCCAAAAAAATCAGGTGAGGGAAGGGAGAGAATGCTGACTTTTAGCAGTGCTTACAGATAGCCTTCAGAGAACAAACATGGCAAAAAGTCACAAGAAGAAACAGCACAGAAAAAATGGAACAGAATAAAAATGTTACAGGAAACAACAAACAAACTAATATACTTTCTATGCAAACTTTGCTACAGAACCTGTAAAGCTTTCTGCAGGCTTTTAAACAGGAACAGATATATGAGACATGCATTATCACAGCTGTGTCACAGATACAAATGCTAAGGTTATACCAGCATTAAGGGACTGGCACATGGGTCACCCCGTCACCCACCAGTGACAGCTCTGGGACTACAGTCCTGTTCTTCTCACCCCTGTGGACTTCTCATTCATGTTCAGCCACATGGCTGTTCATAAATATGTATTTATGTTATATTTCATAAAATACCAAGCTGGGTTAACAGAAGGGCTAGACTGAACTTTAGGAAAAAATGTCAAAACACACCTTAAACTACATACAATTGAAAAAACAATATAGAGAAAACAAAGAACATTTCTGTGTGTAATTAAGTCATTAATTAGATTCACATTCACATATATCATCTGTGCATGCTAGATCTGCACCTCTTCTGTTAAAGAACAGAGCATTAAAACACAGAATACATTCTGGCATAAGATGAAAAGACATTTCAGCAAATATGCTTTTATATGTGTGATCAAGTATGTCCAAGAAATATGAAAGGTCCTTGGGAACCTACATCCACTAGAATGGACCTGTCTGTAACACGCTACAGGGATATCCTGCACTGGACATGAGCTGAATGGGACACTGCCTGTTCTCCTAGAATGAAGCATCACTTTTTGAGTGGGGATCTGGGCTTCTCCAGCCCCTGCAACGCTGCAAAAGAACACTGTGGTGAGGAAGCAAACAATCAAAATTTAATTTTCGGCTAGGATATAAACCCTTTCTGTTGCATCACTTAAGAAACACAAACAAAGGATATAAAGTTACCATCAAGTGCAGTGGTATTTTAGTTGGTCCTTTGGCAGAGATTTTCTCCCACAGCCCCCTTCGCACGTACCGGACAGTGGTGCCTGCGATCTGAAACTCACCAGGAAGCTCAATTTTCCAGTCGCTGTTAATGGATCTCTTACTGGAATCTTTTAAAGCTGGAACGAATCAAACACCATGGAATGAAATGCAAGCAAATTTGTAATTACAATACAGACTACTGAGCCCTTGTCTCAAGCCACCTCAAGCACAAGATGCAGAAACCTTGTAATGGATGTGAATTTAAAAGAATAACCCCCCCACACACACCCTTTAGATGGCCCATTGTAATGTTTCTAACTCGGATATATTCTGTACTTCAGCTGATGAAGGTATTTCGAAGAATTAACATAAAATTCATAGATCATTTCTCTCTAAACTTCCCTCTTAAATGCAACAAGACAACCCTGCCATTTAGTTTCCAAGCAGAATTTTCCTTCAGTTTCCAGATTTTGGGACCACATTTTCCTAAACTCTCCTTGAGAAAAAGAACAGTCAAATCTTTGCTGATACATACACGAAGATTTGCAAGTGCAAAATACACCTGATGCTGTGTTTGTGTGTGCTCCATAAGCAAACATTGAACAAACTAACATTCAGCTGTCACAACTGTAAAAAGTCAAGTCACAAAGCAGGGGCTGGTCAGTGGGAAAAATGTGAACTTGGCCACCCTCTTTTCAGAGTCCAAGTGAGTGCTGGACACAAATGCATAAGGCCAGGTGCTGTAGGGTCACACCCATCCTGTGCCTCTGTGCCTCAGTAAGGCCAACATGGAAAGCTCAACTTCAGAAGGAAGATAAATATTGAGAAGAAATGATACTTGGAGTTGTATGTCTTTTCTTCCAGCATAACTATTGCATCAGGATCACTGATGTCCTTCAAACACTCAAAGACAACTCCAGCCATAAGGGCATCACATTACTGTTGACTCATCAGTGGAAGCTGATTTAGGGATTGATGTGTTTTCTGTGTTAGAACGGAAGCAGAGTTATCCAGATGTTGGTGTGATGCACTGAGGGAAGAGAAAATTGGCAGACCCTGTTGCAGCGGAAAGTGCCAGGCCCCTTTGTGGAGATCCATTCACTGTGATCAAATCTGCCCTGACAGCAGACAGACAGAATATCCCACGTGTTACTGGGCTTCCTTAGTTCAAGGTTAACTGTGTCTTTTGGCTAAGCCTTTAACAAGATGTTTTTTTAACCTCTAGCATCTCATTCCTATTTTATTCTCTTCCAGTAAAGAACACAACTTTGCTCTCACTTAACTGAGTGTGCTGCAAGAAGGTAAAAGAAGCTGTTTAAAGCCTTTGGAAGTCAATAGGAAATATCCTATTGTCACCC